>JAVQJG010141831.1:0-20599 GCA_036024015.1 Craterocephalus amniculus
ACAGCTTAACTGGTTTCTAACAAAGCCCCGTCCCACAGCCTAACTGGTTTCTAACAAAGCCCCGTCCCACAGCCTAACTGGTTTCTAACAAAGCCCCGTCCCACAGCCTAACTGGTTTCTAACAAAGCCCCGTCCCACAGCCGAACTGGTTTCTAACAAAGCCCCGTCCCACAGCCTAACTGGTTTCTAACAAAGCCCCGTCCCACAGCCTAACTGGTTTCTAACGACGGTGATTAACTGGTTTAATTAATCTTTATTTTCTCCTAAACAAAAAAAAAACCGAACAAGTCGTTCTCCACCGTGTGAGAAACGGCTGCCAACCTGTGTGTTTACAGTCCGGAGACGAGCGAAGCTGCGGAAAAACCAGATGAAGCCGATAAATATATCTGGAATAAAAGAATCGGATTAAAGAACGAAGACGTCGTTGTTCCAAACCATCAAACTTCCTTCAAGCTTCTGTGAACAAAGACAACAGACTTTAAACCTTACAGCGGACATGTTGGGTTTTAACAATGGAGCTGAGGCTCCGTCAGTCGTGTCCCCCCCCCCCACCCCCCCACCCCACGATCCTACCAGTAACAGTGTTTGCGTTGGTGAGGCTGGGATTACTTGCACTGTTTGTTGTGTCATAGATGCACCCAGGCTGTGTTGTTTTTGCACTGCGTGACGTCCTTTCAGGACAAACGGGACGGTGGTAACATCACCCTCCCCCTCTTCCTCGGGGCGTACCGAGTTTTCTTTCTTCATTGAATACAAACAGACTGAACTCACTGAAACTTCTTCTGCGTCTGCTCGAGTGTTCCCACTGTTCCTTTTCTTTTTTCTATGGCCAGATTTCAGCCGGACATAAAGGAAAAATATATCCTTCATGTCGAAGTTGCCTGTATTTTACATTTGTAAAGTAGTGACGTATTTATTAGTTCTCAGACTGTAGAGGCGAGCCTGCTTCAAGGTGCAAACATGGTTTAATTTAAGCTCTTTGTCATAGCTCAGACCAACAAAGACCTGTTCAAAAACTTGTGCTTTTTCCAATAATTTAATTTAACAAGTGAGGGGATTTGCATATTGAATTTGTAATGTGTTTTAATATCAGATTAAAACAAAGAAACAGCGGTGTTGTTCAGTTTTTTTGCCACCAGAGGGCGCCGTGTGCTCACTGTTAGATGCTGGATCCTGTTTTCTGTTGTCATCTGTGGCTCCACAGCTTCCTCCGTTATCACATTTCCATCCTTAAACCCCCCCCCACCCCCTACATGTGGAGTTTTAGCTGTACAAGCACACAAACCACAGGGCTGAAATGGAAACCAGCATGACATGATTTCAATTGTGTTCCTGTTGTGTACATAAAGGAGTGGAGCCCCCACCCCAGTACCCCCCAGTCGCCTCATTCAGGGGGCAGGCGGGAGCTCAGAGGTTGAGAAACTGAAGTACAGGAGTCGCTCTGAGCAGCTCCGTCTGCAGCAGATCAGGTGTTTGGATGCAGTGTTTTACAGCACAAAGAGGACCGGCTGAGTCTTCGTATCGCTTACAGGGCCGATGCGTCTCCGATGCTCCTGGCGACTGCAGACAGTCCGACGTGGAGCACACACTGTCATTATCTGGGTTGTACTCAGTGTGAGATTACAACAGTGTGGCCTGCAAGCTCTCTTTGTGTTATTAGAAGTCAGTAGACACAGAGCTCCAGCAGGTACACACCTGATTTTCAGAGTAAATGACTCGATTTAACACTAATATTTATCCTAAACATGCTGATTATAAGCTTGTTTCTTTATTAAGTCCACCTTGTATTACCGGACCGCCTTTTTAATTCCTTTTGTGATAAATGGTGATTGCATTGTGTCTGACTAGATAAACAGGTACTACTCGGAAGATTAGAATATTCTGTAACTTGACTTCAAAGATTAAATGTACACATATAGACAAATAGTCTGCAAATGCAGAAAAAAAACTTTTGATCCCGGAGGGAAATTCAATGTCAAATTAGTATATCAGCTTTTATTTGCTTAGATTTTGCTGGTTAGGATTTGCAGATTCAGAAAACCTCAAATTAAAAAGCTTGAAAATTAGAATATTGCTTGAAATCAATACAAATGGATTTTAAATACAAAAATGTCAGGCCTCTGAAAGAAGTACAAAAAATGTGTAGGTATCACCTTTTATGTTAAATTGCCTGAATAAAACAACTTTTCCAGCATATTTTAATATTCCGTATTGTACCTGTATGTGCTTTAAGCTACTGAACAGGTGTTAAATAAGTTTTTATATAAATGTCTTTATGTAGCAAAAAGATTTTCACACAGCACCTGCTTTTGGGAAAAATCTGATCCTTTCCAATCCATTTAGCACACCTAACACAAGAGCATCGTACTAAAGTGCTGTACAATGTAAGCAAGAGATAGATTCCATAAATAGAAAATAATACTAAAACAATAAATAGCCTACATGTTCAAAATAGTGCATTAAGAATCACTCTTAAGTCTTCAAATACAGTGCAGTCACAGCAGAAATACTAAAAAAGCCTTATTAGAATTATTTCATTTGAAAATAATTGTGATTGCGAACTTTTCTAAGGGTCTCCGAAAACTTTTCCCACCACTGTACTTTTATTTTTTAAAAGGGGTATATCGTTTTTTTTTTGTGCTTTTTTTAACCCGGGGTCTGTTGTCATCTTTCCTTTCATACATGTGAGTAATGGAGAATGGAGATACTTTAACTTTCTGGTACCAAAGTATCACCTGCAAAGTATCGGTACACCCATCCAGGCTATGGTCCTCGGTGAAGCCCCTGTGCTGCATTCAGGGCTGGTGTGTGTTCCAGCTGTTCTACAGATGTGATCGTTCAGATGCATGTAGGCTACCGGACCGGAGGCAGACACCCGTTTTAGAGTCAGCTGCTGTTCGGGATGCTCGTTTACAAAGAGACTGATAACAGACACCATTATCGCTCATGCTGTTAGCACTGTCTAGCAAAACGAATAACGCTCATGTGAGTCCTGAGCCGAAAAAATCCGAATCATGTTTCCATCAGATAAGCATGCTAAATCATATTCAAAGCATTTACCATTGCTATTAAATTTAAAAAAATATATATTTAAAAAATAAGCTTTCCAACGTCTTTGACTGCATTTCTCTGTAGATTCATTGCACTCATACCCTTTATAACACTGTCATAGAAGGCTGTTCCAACTTCTCCAATTGGCTTTTTAGGGGAAAATTTGCAAAAATCTGAAGGTCTCTCTATTATTATAGTGACTAATTCTTAACATCGTATAGACAAACATGAGATTAACTGACAAATAATCCTCAAACCACAAAAAACATCAATTGCAGCTCTAATTTAATTCCTAAGAATGAAAAGCCTTCTTTTTATAGTGAATAAGCAGCCCTTTAAAGCCTGACAAAGCTGGATTTAAACCTTATCAGTCTGAAGTACCAATTATGGAGGAGCAGTGATGGCAGAAGCTGCAGCTGAAAGACTTTACAGACTTTCCTCACCCCCTAACTTTGGTACCTGTCACTTACAGTTTACTGATGCAACACGGCGTGATTTTGGGGTAAGAGCTTCACTAAAAAAATCCTCAAAGGTAGAGAGGAGCTGCCTTTCAGGGTTGCTGGATAACAGCTGTGCCGGGTGCACCTGAAGGGTAGGCTGAGGCAGATGTCACTGAGATTTCAAGAGTAGAAACACAAAATCAACATCCCGAGATGTTCAGATATTCCTCATAGGAGGAGAAAGACACTTTAGATTTAGATGTTCAGAGCCGACACTCCTGGATCGAAGATTGGCGTTAAAGAAGAGTTCTTCAGTTTTAGCTTCATGTTTTCAGCTTTTTAAAAGATTTTATTTTGCATACAGGTGCCACCAGCTGCAGCTTAAATTGAGAATGAGGATGTTACTCACATCATAATGACTCTATTAATTATTCATAATGGTTTGACAGCTATCTGAACAGCAAACCTGGAGAGATGCCAACGTGAAAGTACCCGGCGGTAAATCTGATAGGCGGAAATATCCCACAGAGGTCAGATCCGTACTGCGTATGAAGCCGTGGCTACATGAAAATGGACCGCAAACCGATGCAGGCCTCGATAAAACCAGATCACATGCTAATTGTTGGTTAAATTACGAGCTGCAAGCCTGTGAATCAGAGGACATAAAAGGATGCTGTGTTTTACTTTTTGCCATGATGGAACGGTTACAGAGGAGTGTCACGTAGTTCTGTTCATCTCTACAGGGTAAAATCCCACAGAGTTTAGCATTCAGGATTAAATCATGATAAAATGAGCTACTTAAGCTGTGATGCCTTATAGTTGTAGAGGTAATATTTCCAGGCAAAGTCTTCAAACAGTACTAAGGTAAGAAACATAGTCAGGACCAGTGGAATTAAACCAGCTTGGAACAAGTAATCATGAGAGAAAATACCTTCTGTGGTTTGGCCCGACTCTAAGCAGCTTGAAAGTGAGAGTTTGGTCTGAGCAACTTTATTCTTCTACAGTATGAATCCTCTGAGACAAGTTCTGTGTTTAAGGACTTTCCAGGAATAGTTCTCCAGGATCCTCGGAGGCCTTTCCAAAACTCTTTTTGTACTGCCCTGTCCAGATGATCCAACACTGCCTCGGTAATGTTAAAGTCTGGGTTCTGGGAGGATCCGTCCCTCTATCAGACCCGTTTCCACTCATCTTCAGTCCAGTTCTTGTGTCATGTGACCTACCTCAGCCCTTTCTCTGTTTCCCTTCCCTAAGAACGTCTGCTTGACTGCTACGAGTCCATGGTGACCACTTCTGATGAGGTTCAGCCAGCAGTGGATGGATCAGCTGAAGGTCCAGATGCATGTCTCAGGTCCTGGTTCAGGTCTTGGCCGAACCAGTTCTTCCTCACCAACCAGAGTTAATCATGGAGTTCCTCAGGGTTCTGTACTTGGACCTAAACTCTTCACGTTGTATATGCTTCCCTTAGGTAATGTAATTAGACAGCATGGTATAAACTTCCATTGTTATGCAGACGACACTCAGATCTACTTATCCATGAAGCCTGACGAGATGAACCAGTCTGTTAGATTACAAAGACTTGGATGACCTTTAATTTCCTCCTTCTGAACTCAAACAAAACTGAGGTTGTTGTCTTTGGACCTGAAAAACTCAGGACCAAATTATACAGCTATGTAAGGGGTGGTTGGCCATCCCTTAGTTATCCTGCCATAGGCTCAGACTGCTGAGGGACATCCCATGATGCATTGTGCTTTTTCTCTTCATCTCTCTGCTCCTCGTCTCTCATGTAGAAATGTCTGACAGTACTGCCATCATTAACATATTTCCCCTCTCTAAGCAGAGCTTCCTGGACAAAAGCTGGGATGTCTGTTGGTCTCTCTTTCTGTCATCTCCATCCCAACCAGAGGAGGCAGATGGCCGCCCTCCCTGATCCAGGTTCTGCTGGAGGTTTTTCCTTCCTGTTAAATGGGAAGGAAAATAAATATTCTGATTATCAATATAGCACAGTAAGTGAGATAGTCATAAATCTGTTTTCAGTCTCGTGACGTGGTTCATTTTTCCCCAGTACCGTAAAGCTAACCTGTTCCAGAGGAAGGCCAGATCTGTATGAGAGACTACAGTAAGTCCACATGTTCAAACACATGTTGGGTATTTCCCTGCAACATTCCCAGAAAGAACCATGTCACCAGCCCAGCTGACATCTCTTGCTTAACGTCTTAATGACTTGCAGTGTGGACAAAATATGAGGGAGCACTGGAGAAGAAGCTGACCTGGACATCTGGCATTCAGCACCTCAGCACATCCAGTTTATGCTCGGTGCTGTGTGATGTGGTACCCAGCAGCAAATATGCATAACTGAGGCCAGACGTGAGCATCATTGACAATCAAAAAGTGCTTTAAAAGAGCCAACAATAAAACCAAGAAACTTTTTTTTTTTTTTTTTAAACAGCTTGTTTTCAGCTTAATTTATGCTTGACGCAGATGACGCAGAGTTAACTATGAACTCAGCACTGCCCCCTAGAGGAGGTAGCCACAGCAACATAAAGGACACAAAACGTTTGTAACAGACGTCCTCGTTTACATCCGTCAGGCAGCAGAAATGAATGAACCTGCAGGTTTAATCACAAACAGCTAGAGACATGTTTTTGTATTTGTTGCCCATGTTGTCCTCAGTTTGTCTTACTGGTGCTCCCAATGATCGTCTGCTTCGTTTTCTCAGAGGCTATAGGATGTCTTCTGTCAAGTTTCTTTACATGTGTAGCCGCTGGTTGGCTGCTTTCTCCATTTTGGTTTTACAGCTGTTGCTTTCCATCTGTCGTATCTTTGTCTAATTTTTAATTTCTTCACCCTCCCTTCCATTGTTTCCGCGGGTCAAGACCAGTATAAACATGTAACTTAGCAATAGTCCAAATAAAGAACAACAATGAAGTATCATGTTGAGCCTGAAATCCACAAAGCTTTATTTCTGATGTGCCCAGTAAGCTCCACTTGGCAAAGCAAACTTGTTTGGCAAAACATGGCAGCCGGACCGTCTTTCTGTCAGAGACAGGAGAGGATGATGGGGAAATAAAAACTCCCATATGTACATGTAAACAGGCCCTAAGCCTTATAAAAGCAGAGCCAGTGAACAGCTGCCCCATGTAACTGATCACCAGACTTGTGAAGCCAACTTTTCACCACCATATCCTGCAGTCTCGAAATGTCTGTTGGTCTTAATTCAATCCAACGCCGGTATTTGTATGGCTGGTGATCACCGCTGAACTGCTCGCTGACTTTCCATTGGCAATGTTTCCATGGTGATGTCATATAGTTTAGTACACTTTTGTGCCGCCACAGTTCAGTGTTACAGATGGTTGTGGTGGAATATCTGTGGGAAGAAGTTTATAGAACTTGTGGTAAAAGTCCACACATTAAAATACCATGAATGTCTTTAATTACAGCTCAATGCAAAAGTCTTCAGCTGTTCCTCATTTCTTCATGTGCTGCCAAACAAATGGAAATATGAGCAGTGATTTATTGAAACTTGAGGAGAAGTTTTACTGTATTCTTCATCCAGTCTGAACACTTTTAGACAAGTTTTCTTCGGAATTCTTTAAGTTTTCTTCATCTTCAGGATTAGCTCTCCAGGATCCTTAACGGACTTCCCAATTTTCTTTGGATATTTCTGCCTTTTGATAGGTTCTCTGTCCACATGATCCCACACCGACTCAGTCATGTTGAGATCCGTGTTCTAGTGAGGATCCGTCCCTCCATCTGAACCGATCTTCAGTCCAGGTCTTGTATCATGTGACCTCCGTAAGTCTTTTGTCCGTGTCCCTTGACCCTGTAATGATATGTCCACGTGGCATTTAGAGGGGTGTAAAATTAAGGTACAGTGTTTCCCTAAAATATTATAGTACAAGTTCCAGCCAATAGGAGGCGCTAATGCAGGTTGCCAGATACAGCCTCCATGTTCCGGTGGTATGTTGGGCACAGCTTGGGTGGCACTGGGAGAAATGAAGTCGTCAAGTCTGTCAGCTGTGCTGAACCTCGGAGATATCGTTATCCGTCTCAGAATAGGACAGACCAGAAAAATTACAAAACTACAGTAAATTTAGGTGAAGCCTTTACTAGATGGACCCACATCAAAAAAATCCCACGGCATCTAAACACACGTGGAAATGGCTGATTTTCTCCTTGATCCGTATGCTAACTCTGTTGCCAACTTGGTGAAGATTAACTGCCAGTTAAAGTTATAATTGGTAATCCTGTTCAGAAACACATTTTTTTTACTTTGGGTGAAAAGGTCCTTCCATGCTGAGACTAGTCAATACATTATGTTTTTATAAAAATGAACAAAAAAAATCAGACCTCTCTGAGGCCTACAGTAACCTTGACCAACCACGGCGAATGGCCGGATGGCCGTGGTTGGTCGTTTCCAGGAAGAGCAGAGGAGCCAATCAGACACCTTGCCTGTGCCCCCTCTATCCCTCCCTTCACATAACTACCTTGTTAGCAGGAGAAACATGGAAAAGAAGTTCGGAAAGGAGAAAATGCAGCAACACATTCCTAGCTAACGTAGCTCCTGTCTCCTGTCTTCACGTCTCCAGATCAGACATTTTGATTAAACGCACCTGACTTCTGTTAGCGTCTTGTTAAGCTTTTTATATATACCGACACTCATTCATCAAGTTGTTGTTGGCCCGTCAGCTGTTGCTGAGCTCATTTAGTATCACAGTCATCTAGTGACATGCTTTGGTACAACACTGGTCTAAATGCAGACAGAAAGAATGATTTTGGCATTTTTCAATACACCTTGTTAAAGGAGAAAGGAGAAGAGAACTTGATTTCCTTCGGGAGATAGTTAGATTCACTCGCGATCAGCGTACATCCAATATAATGAGAGTGAGCGAGGCCAGCCTGTGCTGCCTCTAAATACGTCCATTTCTGCCACAAAACCTCATTTCACCAATGTGTTGTTATGAGTCGCTGGTCGGTTCCCTCAGTGAGCTCAAAGTGGCTTGGAGTTGCCTTTTTGTGGCGATCAGTCGTTATTTGCAGCCATTACATGCAATGTGATGCAGCCTGGAAGTGACGTTATTGCAGTCCTTACTCAATTTATACATGTACAGTAGCAAACATCCACACCGGCACTAGTCATTTTACCTTCATTGTGAAGGACGGGTCCGTAACCCTCGTGTGTAATACACAACAGCATGTACGGCAACAATCACAGAAGAGAAACAAGCAAAAAAAGAGAACTTGACCGAACCCGTGATAAAACACAGGTGGATATCAGAGTATACTTTCAGACGTGGATGGAGCCAGGTGATCTGAAAGGGTTTCAAACTGATGGCCATGTTGCGTTGTGTTGTGTAGCTATACTGTTCACTTCATGTCACAGTCATTGGTGAGGTGGAGGGACGGAGTTGGAGGCAGGACTTGAGCGCAGCAGGGAGGGAGGGGGAGTGACGTGAGACTTGTGTCTGATCAAAATTTCAAGTTAAGTCTGCCCTCCTCTCATGGTTGCCGACTGCAGCTTTAAACTTCTCTGCAATACTTGTTTTCATTTTATGACGATGGTCCTAGTTATGAGATTACTGATCGCGGCCCATCCACCTCCACACCCAGTAAACGGAGGCAACGGTCCAGCTGGCTCACTAAGATAATGGAGCAGGGTTAACTTTAAATGCTGCTGTAAAACAGACTTATTAGTCAGAATCAGTCCTTGCCCTGTATGATTCATCATTGGACACGGTACCGCCTGGAATTATTTTTCTGCTGTTTCAGCTACAACCTAGACACACTAGATGGCGCTGTTGTGGTCGTATATCATATCGGACTTTTAAATGTTTGGGTTTGGGTCGTAGTTTTCTGACTTGCTGCCTTATGTCTGTCTGGTGAATAAAATAGTGGCCAAACAAGGGAAAATGGTTCAAGTTGTGCCAGGAAGACGTGAGACATGAATGTTTGCATGATTTCGATAAGTATTCACGCTAAAGGTATTAAGCTGTATGATCTCATAAGTCCTCATACCTTATGCATGAAAGATTTAAGCTTCAGAACTGCTTTAGACAAGGTTCTACAAGGAGAAGCAGAGAGAAACATGGAAAAGTTCAGAAGTCTAGAACTGCATTGTTTCAATGCCAGCAAGTGAAAACTTGGTGTTTTCACTCTAGCAAGGCCTAGAATGTTCACTAGTCTTTGTCTTTGATTAAATTTAATGGAAACAACAGTTTAAGATGAGTTTAAGAGTGTAAGAGGAAATTATTACATTTTTGTTTTAACCTTTTCTTCTTTTTATTTTTTCTGCTTCCTCTCTGATATGACATTCAAAAAAATAGATTAAGAATATCTTCACAACTACAAGGACAGTATATTTAATCTGTGTCTCTACAGAAAGCTGAGACATAAAGACAAAGTGATTATCTTCCCTTAAAAGAAAACCACATTACTTTTTGTGAAAAGCAGAGAACAGCAGCCAGATTCATCTAAGAATGAGTAAAGTAATCCTGAGAATGAGTAAAGTAATCCTGAGAATGAGTAAAGTAATCCTGAGAATGAGGAAAGTAATCCTGAGAATGAGTAAAGTAATCCTGAGAATGAGTAAAGTAATCCTGAGAATGAGTAAAGAAGTCCTTAGCAGTGCTAGGATTGAGGAAAGTTGTCATTGGACTCACTTTACATCCGCGTATATTGTCAGTACATGGTGGAGCCTTTCAGCAGAGCCCTCTCCCTGTTTTTATCACGCTGCCTGTCAGGGTTGCTGCTTCCTGTGGTGTCTGCAAACACAAGCTTCTTCCTCTACAGGGGGCTTCCATTAACATCTGAGCAATTAGAAATTATTGGTTTTCAGTCAAATGTAAGTAACTTAAATAATTTCTGCAGATCAGTGTGACCTCCTCTACTCCACTTCTTCAATGTATTGTAGACAATGGGTGACAGTGCAAGTACTCATGTTGAGTTATCCCCAACACAGCTGAAGTTTTTTACAAACATGGATCTCTGAAGCAACCAAAGGTTTCTCCATGTCAAAATACTCCAGCCCACCTCCCCTGATCTATGGCTGCATGAGGCACCCTGAAGTAACAAATCAGATTAACATTCTGAACGTTGACGACAAAAAACAAGGAACACGTTTACTACACACAGCTAGGTTCACCACCACTTCCTGTTGACTTACGAAATGACCATGATATCAGCTGGAATCTCAAATTTTACATTTTTCTTCAAATGTCAAAATTAAAAGAAAACAAACAAAAAAGACAGGCAATTATGGGTTTGTGCTAATATTTAAAGCAACTTTAGATAAAAATTTTCCATGAAGACATTTTCAAACTGACCAAATATCTCGCTGACACACAGATGCAAACCTCTGGTTGTGATGCAGAGCAGGGATTTCAGTGTGTGTGTGAGGATGGCCATCCCTTCTGCGTGCAGCAGCTGTTCTCTGGCACCACCTGCTTCTCCGGGGAGCCAAGGCCTACAGCGGAGGGACGCCAGCCCCGAGGCACAACCCCCGGCAATATATGTCAGCCATATGCCCGGCCTGCTGCAGAGGAAGGAGAATGAGCCCAGTGTTGAAGCTGAGACAGAGAAGCACTGTCATTTCAGGCTGAACTCTAGCTGACAGCTCGGCCGACGCCAGGCCGGGTCAAACCCGGGCCACGGAGGACGAGGGCTTCATCTTCACCCCCCCTTCAGCGCAGCAGCGCACCATTCTGATGTCAAACCTCTTAGATAAAAGCGGATCCAGAGGACTCGGAGCAGAGGATGACTGCGGGGAATGACGAAGAGTGACTCGTCAGGAAATTAATTAACGCAGGAGGAGTGAAGCACCTGCCTCTGGGCGTGCAGAGCCCAGCAGCCGTCTGAATCAATGAAGCCGTGTTGGGCTCGCTTTGACCAGCCGGCCAACCCGCGGCACCTAGCAGCACATGAAAGTGTAATGAGATGTCTATTGCCCCACTCAACATCACTCCCTTCGTTTCATGCTCGCCAGAGCTGGATGGGAAGCTCTGATATGACAGCAGCAGCCGACACCTCGGGAATTACAGAGAATCACCCCCCTCCCTTGTTACAGGAAAATAAGAGAGCAGCATCTGGAGGTGGACTGTGTTTTTGGAGGGAGATGATTCTTCTTTGATAGACGCAATCTAGCCGCCATCCAATCTAACACGCCTCCTGCCCCTCGGCTCAGACCCTGCTCCAGGTGTCCTCACACATCATCTAGAATGAGGTTTTCATCAGGGGCGGATGATGATTGTCCAGCTTTCCTCAACGTTTCAGGGAACATTCTTGGGTTTTTTTCTTGTGAAAACATTAGTCTACCCTGAGACAAATGCTGTTAATTATGAACTTGGTCTGCAGCTCGTTGATCGCTCGGTTCAAGGCTCAGTGATGTAATGTTGGTTTTGTTAATCATCTTTTATCATCTTTTTGTTTTGATGCACTGTCAAATACAGCAAAGCTCTTTACTTTAAACTATATGTTTTAAACACTGGGACTTTTATGATAATTTTATGAATTTTATGAGAATACATTTATTCAGAAGGGGCTGGATAATAGCCTGTTAATATCTGCTACCAAGAAGTTACAATGTCTGGTTTCTGAAGAGGGCTAACACTCATCAAACGCTGTATGTTGTCCCCAGAAATCCTCGATCATTTATCATTTAAAGCTGCAGTTTGGGCTCTGAGTTACACAGTTTCCCTTCAACAGGAAAGAAAAAACTCAGCCATCTTCCTTGACTGGTTTGGGTGGAGAGGACAGGAGAGAGGGATCAACAAGCACTACAACTTTTATCCATTTTTCCATGCTTAAATAGTCATTAAATAGTACGATGTGAGACAATTTATCTTATTTCTATCCTGATAAGTTGATCACCCATAAATCATGTAAACTGAACATGCCGTATGAAATTTTACGCTTTCTGTTGGGGATCTTAGTTGCTAAATCAGGGCCTAAAACTTTAATCTAAAAATGATGCTCAGTTTTGCCTGAATAATAAACATGTCCTGGTCTACGTGGACGAGGACATCCAGAGTGGAAAATGTCAACATGGTTCAAAACTTTAAGCATCCAAACTTCAGTCACGACTCTGTTGAAGGTCGGATCGCGAGTGAAACCCTATAAAAATCTGAGCCTTTATGGCGGTTAGCAGGAGCGTTATGATGCCACACGGGTCCGTCTTCGCTCCTCTCTCGCAGCACTCTGCTCTCCCTTGCTCTCACAGCATTTCCATCATCTGATATGGTGTTTCATTGATCTGTTTTCCCTCTCGCTTGTTTTGGCATCTGAACACGAAGTCGGCATGAAAACATCCCAGGGGCAGCAGAGACGGGCCAGAAGCAGGATCGCATGTGTCAAGATGTCCAGAGATGAACACGAGGAAATCAGACAATATTTAATGACAGAAAAAAGCTCATTTAAGCTTCGTTTTGGAATTGTGTGATTTATTTATTTGGTGAAGCTGAAACCTTTTTTGTTTGTGAAAACCAAATACAAGACAAGAAAAAATAAAGGAGAGAAAGAGGTGCAAACTGTATGATAATCCACTTCTAATTAGCCCTTTCTCACCGAAACACGGTAAAAAAAAGAATAAAACAGGTCTTCTCTCACCTTACCTCTTAGTTATGGAATTACTCTGGATGGTATTATCGTGGTTTCCAGTACTACTGTCAGGAACTTTGGATCTGCCTTTTGGCTTATATATGAAACAGGTTTCTATAATTACTGCACCTTCTTTCACTTACAGAATATTCCCAAACAAGGAACATCCAGCCCTCGTGGTTAATCCTGAAAAGAAATGAAAATGATTCTCCTTCCATATAAAGCTCTTAGTGACCAAGGTCCATCGGATCTTAAAAAATTCCAGATTTTCCAGTCAGAGCTTCCCTCTCAGACTGTAGGTTTACTGGAGGTTCCCAGAGGTTCTGAAAGTAAATGTGAGGCAGAACTTACAGTTCTCGGAACCCTCTCTGCAGGAACCGGCTCCCAGTCTGGCTCCAGCAAGTGGAACCTTAAAGGTGTATTGTGCAAGTTGACAAGCTAAATCCTAATATTTTCTTTTCTTTCCCCAACATCCTCTTCCAGCAGCCTGATGTGCAGGATGAGCCGATCTCTCTCCACCTCAGCTGCCTCTGTAGTCAAACATGGCGCCAAAAGGCTCGTACAAAAAGTTACATTTTATTGAATAACAACTGGGAGAACTGGGATTGGGTCCCACTTCCTCTGTCACAGGTCTTGCTGAAAAATACCTTGCACATGTCACATCTGAAGCTTCATGACTTGAAAACAATCAGAATGAAGAAGAAGCTGCCAACAGGATAACAATGACAATCTAGTGGCGAACAGAGAGAGGAAAGGAACATTTAGAAAGACAGGAGTTATCAACCAATGAATAACTGGTCTGAAACAAGAATGTGAAGCAAAAGCCTGCAGAACGGAGCAGGTCCTGCAACATAAAACAGAGCTAGAATTCAGACCACGGAAATCTAAAAACAAGGTCAATACCAAAACTAAAGAAGCGAAAAACGGAAGAAACTCAGAAAAGTTCTCTTACACTGGGGTTCTGAAATGATTTCTCATCAGGGAATAAAAACTAGTCGCCTGCTGAGTTTGTTAGCATGAAAAATGATGAAAGAGCATGAACACAAAGAGCACTGCTCATCCAGAAGAGACTGAGTTACAATTCATTAAAACATGGAGGGAAGTTGGGAAGCGTTCTCAGGCTGACCGAGGATGCAGGAGGTCTACCGCAGTCAGGAGCTTCACATTCAGATTATTGTCTTTTATTACACCAGAGACGTTGCATCAAGCCAACATGACAGCAACGCACAGATACAAGCATAGTGAGAAAAACTTGCCAGGTATAAAAGTAGTAGTGTGGTGGGTGTCTGCGTGGTGAGGTGAGGGTTTAATGAATGGAAAGACTGAACTCATGCAGAGATTGGATGAATTATAGAACAGGAAGCAGGGGGTTAGATGGAGGCTAGATCAGAAACAGATCTGGTTCATACCCATCACCCAGTTGCTGTTAACTTTCCATTTCAGTCAAGTTAGAGTATGGATCATGCTTTATTTTTGCTTATGTACGGCAGCAGTAAGATGGAAACATGCAATTAAAGCAAATAACGTTTGCCGCATTATCCTTGCATCGCAAATATCCGATATACTGAGATGTCGACTGAGAACGCAATGTTTTTAATTACTTATATGCATGTTGATCATGGCTGACTTGAAGTTTCCTCAAAGAGGAATTTATTTTGTTGATGCCACTTTTTTTCATGACAGTAAGACTGGATGGATTCCCAAGACCTGGTGTGTACAGGAGGCGTGTCCTCTGATTGGTTTGCACAGCTGAGAGGAATCATGCTCATTGTCAATCTACGTCTAAATGGTGCACCACCATGTGTTTCATGTTCCCGAACCAACTTTCCTGCTCTTCTTAAAGGGACACTGTGTAACCTTTTGCCACTAGGAGGCGCTAAACCTGTAACCTCCCAAAGGCCACACGACACTGTTGTAAAATGAAACAGTCTCCATCCGGGTTTTGGAATCATGTTTGCACCGCTTTGATCAGCCAAGTAATTCATATTCAGGATGCCCCAAAAACATTATAAATGATTGTTTCTGGCAAGAGTAAAGCAGTTAACTTTGGCACAGTTTATGTCTGTAACTTACTGTTATTAAAACATCAGCCTTTGCCTTTAGCTTATGGCACATTACAGTAGTACTACTGTACCTCCTATTGAGTATGAAAACCATAAAACTAAACCAATCCAGATGCCAATCATTCTGTTACATCTTTGATATCTACATGAAATATAGGAAATGTATTCATTGCTTGGAAAACAGCCCCATTTCCACAAAATATTTAAGGAGTCACGTTAGCTTTGGTCTGTAGCCAATTAGCTTTAGTTAGCCACATTTAGGCAAAGACATTTACTGCAACGTTCTGCAGCTCATCAGGACTTACTGCTCTTGTTGTGAATAAACGCTGTTGGAGGACGTGGAAAAGTTCATCACATTTTAGTTTGTTTGCAAAACAGCCAACAAGCAAACTTACCGGTGTAATAAAACAGAAAGTGGGGTTAGCATCCACTCTGCTCTTTCATCAGACTCCTGCCAAGGTCTGCTCTGTCTTTCCTCTGGAGCGATCCCTTTCCTGCTTTCTCTTCCTGGCCTCAGCACACACGTTTCCACCTTCTTACGTCGTTCAGCCACGACTAACTTTAGATGGAAGAGGAGGGAAAGTAGCACAAAGCGGAGACCTCTGTTTAGACTGTAGAAGGGTAAAACAAAGCCCTGAAGGTCACATGATCCCAAGAGTGATGGATCCGCTCCTGCAAAGTTACATTGTCTGGTTTGTGAAGAGGGCCGCTCCCTCAGAGTGCCGACATGTATCAAACACTGTGTACTGACCCAGAAATCATCCATTAATACTCACTTTAGGCTGATATTTAGGTCAAAAGTTACATGGTGTCCTTTTAAAATCTGAAAAAAAATCTTCAGATCCAACGAGCCAATATTTTGTTGCCAACAGAACATATAGAACAAAACAGATGTCTTAACTGGCAAACAAAAGGAGCTCATGTCAGATGTGATGCTGCTGCATGTCTCAGAATAGTTGGCAACAAATGGCTGAAAAAGCAAGAAAGTTGAAAAAGACTGAGCTGTGTAACATGATGAGCTATAAAAGGGACTTCCTACAGAGGCAGAGCATCCCAAACGTTAAGATAAGCAGAGGCTCTCCAATCTGTGGAAGAGTGTAAAAAGATGGTGAAATACTTCAAACAATGATCCTCAACGTCACGTTAAGGCTTTGCACCTCTCATCATCTACTGTACAGTGCAGAGCATCTTCGCAGGATTCAGAGAAACTGGAGATGTCTCTGTGGGGGGCAGAGATGAAGACCTTTACTGGATGCTCAGACAGCACTGCATCGGTCATGGGAAGGATTGTGTCTCTCACATCACGTAATGGGTCCAGGATTCCTTTCAGAGCCACTGTGGGTACCACAGTCCTCCGTACCTGCAGATGCAGCTAAAGCTCTGTCCTGCAGAACAAAAGCTGTACCTGAAGCTGGTCCAGGACCAGCATTGTGTCCGGTAGACTTATGCCCCGTGTCCACTGATTAGTACATTACATGTACGTGGTCCAACTTACATGGATCATGCAGGACCGTACCGAACCGTAGTGATGCATACCGTACCCCTTAGTGGAAACGTGGCACAAGACTTATCTGAAATGGATCTCCTACGGTCAGACCGGTCAGACCAGTCAGACCAGTCAGCGTGGGACATGCTTGTTGCTAATCTCTTGTTGTTCAGGTCTAAAACATCGGTGCATCGGTGCAAACGGTACGGGCAGCTTGCATGTTAAAGGTTATAGAGACGATGTCTGTTCCAGGATGACCTGGTGCATTTCAGCAGGACAATGTCAAACCACATACTGTTGCTGTTAAAGACCCCTTCGTGGCCTACGTCACTTGATCCACTGGAGGCAAAACAAAGCGAGGCTTAAAGCGACAACTGTTAGTGTTGACTTGGAAAATGTCATCTTGTGTGTTTTGTGGTGTCAAAACCGCAAAAGTAAAAATACAGACTTGAAGTTTTATCGCATACTAGCCACTATCAGACAGGAAAATTGTAGACAGCTTTGGTTAAATGCAATAAAATGAAAGGATTGGACTGAAAACATCATGAAGAACGTGTTTGCAGCCCTCACTTCATATCTAGATTTTGACTGAAATTCCGTTAATTTAACCATTATTTGGGGGATCTGTGGTGTAGGGGAGACAGTTGTAACACTTTCAGGTATTTTTTGTTATAACTCAAAAACCATTTACATCCGAGTAGCCAATTTGCTATATTATAAACTTCAATGTGTCTAAAACTGAAACAATCTATTTAAGTGGTTTTATGAAATATGTACAGGTTGCAAAAATTATTTAAATAAAATAAATCCACTGTTACAGGGACGGTTGCAACATGTTTAAAATATACATGATTAATAAGTGAAATCCTTAAAATAAAAAAGATTATCACTGTTCATTCTTTCACAATGCATGACAAAAAACAGGAAGCAGTGTAAATTGTAATGCAAGAAAATTATTTAATGGGTAGAGCAGAACCAGAAACCAATTTTCAGCTAACCTTAAGAAGGTGTCCTTACACAGGCTTTTTGTTATTAATTGGCAGGTAAATATGAATGTATGACAATCAGATCGGCTTAAACTCATTGTCAGTAACTATCACTATTTATTTTAAACAGACTAACCGGCAATGACAAGCTAGGGATGTTAAAATGTTTTGCCTCCCGCTAAGCCCCGCCCACCGAAATATGTCACATTGCTTACAAACTGCGAAGGGGTCTATAATGCTGCCTTTATGTGGTATGCGAAAGATGATCCTTTCCACCTGTAAAGTGGAAATTACCAGTGCCGTGTGTTCAATTATTTTTCATGTTGTTGTGAAGATAAACATGGTGAACAAAAAGCGAACAATAATTAAATTATTTTTTTAAATGACATAAGTTTAAATGGAGATACTCTGTAAAAGAAAGTATGCAACAGCATTGAGTAAGCTACAAACAGAAGCATAGAACATTTGGCATAACATAATATTTACCAAACACAATCACCTCGCTGCTCTCCGCCATGCTGAAAGGTCAAAGTTGATCTCTGCAACTTGGGTATCATAAGATTTTTCCAGTTTCTCAGTGGAAATTACGACATGAGTGGGTGTTCATGTGACATTTTGTCGTTGGTTTTTGGTATTTACCATAAATACGCTGAACTGGCCAGCCTGCCGTCCACATCTTTTCCTACAGATGACTTTTGGTGCATTATTAAACTAAAAATACATTAAATTTGACCAGGAACTTTTCATCAGCTAGAAACCTCTACCAGGAAGTCGTGCTACACCATGGTAACCATGGTAACCGTGGTAAACATAACTATTCTGAGAACTGTAGGAGCATCACATTTACTGTAGACATGAGCTCATTTTTTGCATGAAATATTAAAATATCTGAGTTTAGACATCTGTAATTTTCTGTTTGGAATAAAATATCAGCTTGTGATTTGATTGTCTTTTAGTTTCCATTTTGTTCAGATTTAAAGACACTCCAACATTTCAAGAGCTCTGATTTTAGACTCCTGACTTTAAAAGCTCATCTGATGAAGAGTGAAAGCTTTTTATTTTCTCATATTAAGATATTTTGTTAGATTAAAAACATGTAAAGTAAACATGAACTCAACGTAAGCTTTTTAGTCCATGTGGGTATTTCATTTAATAAGAAAGAAACAATCAGCTTTCTGCATTTTGAACTTCCCCTTCTGCTTCACAAAAATAACTTTGCCACTTTCAACATTTTCAATAATCCAAATTGAGGGAAGGATGGGGAAATGAGAAAAGACATTTTCAGCCACTTCAAGATGTGTATTAATTTCCTTTGTCTTTATTTTCGTGTAGATAAGACCAGTAAAATTAATAAAATATGAATTGTATTCTCAGAGTAACTTACCTAGACACATTTCTGTACCAGAAAAATGTTTCTCCCCATCTTCACCCTTCCCCACATGACTAACAATCAACTTCCTGATCAATTAGCATTCAGTATCAAATCTCAGCCCAAACGGCGTATTGTTGAGGGAATAATTGCTGCCTGGCGGTGGTTTGAAGTTGCTTGCCGACTGACTGACACTGATACATACACATACATGAACATTAATTACTATCAAGCACGTAAAGACACATAAAGAATGAGTGACACTGATAATTAACACGCGTGCAACACATGCACTCCGCTTTCTTGTTCCTTTCAAAGGGGCCTGTGTACGCCAGCGTCAGAATAATCCATCTCCATCATGCCGACGCCGCGCACTGTCGCTGGGATTGTCGCACTCACTAATTACTCTTTAAGATAATCAGCCTGTGTGGCTGGAGATGCAGCTCCCCTCCGTGGCTCTGTCTTCTCGGGGAATGAGAGGTTTAATCTGTGGCGAGATCAGAGCTACTGGGAGCAAGGGGGAGGAGGGATGGGAGGAGGACGGAGGGAGGTGGGTGGAAATGAGAAGGAATTTGGGCATCTTAACAAACTCTTAATTACGTTTTCTATCCTCTGCTGGTGGCAGGCATAAATGGCGGTCCCCGGGGAGTCTCTGATCCACTTTCTGATCTGCACAATTCACAGCCGAGCTGCTGATCAAAAAGATGGAGCGGCCTAGATGCTTCAAACACTTGGGGCCTTTTTTTCCAGCATGGGACTCGTAGCTTGTCATTGAGCGGAAGTTTGAATTGTCGAAATTCATGCTCGAGAAGGAAAAAAGAAACAACGCATTCCTCTTTAAAGCCCAGGAAAAAAAGAGAATCTGAAGAGACAGTGTGAGTTTTCAATGTCTCCATGAATTGATAATGAGCATTCATGCAACGCGCTCAGGGCGTTTGTCCCATATATGAGGCAGAATTCATTGGAGATGACCTCCACCCACATCCTCGCTGTTCTAATATGGCAGGCGTCGCTTTGATGTCCGCCATCAGCTGGATCCCCGGGGAGGTCGTGCTGGAACAAACCACAGCAACCAGCGCGCTGGAACATGCTTAGCAGCAGGAAGTCCTTTCTGCTCGTCCCATTGGCTCTCTGGGAGCTGCATGGGGGTAGCGGGTCGATGAGATCCGACTATGACACATCACTGCACAGTGTGCATGATGCCCACCACGGCCGTCTCTGATTGGCTGGCGGGCTTTTCTCCAGCTTGCATTATAGCCTAGACAAAGACAAGCACTCATATGAGCCAAAACCCCGAAACCTGGTAAATATCACCTCCTTCAAAGGCCAGAGGAAGACGTCTTAGGGTCCCCAAGAGTGACGGACATCAGGACGTCGCCAACTGTTGGGCAATGTTACTCGATTCAAAGGTTCACTAGTTACAATTAATACAGCTTCATATGTACAAACAAATTCACAACAAAGTCATTGAGTTAAAAGATGCAGCCCAATTCAACTAACCAACCAACCATTTTCTGAACCGCTTAATCCAAGTGGGTCGCGGGTGTGCTGGAGCCTATCCCAGCTGTCAAGGGGCGAGAGGCGGGGTACACCCTGAACAGTTCGCCAGTCTGTCG
>JAVQJG010141852.1:0-11398 GCA_036024015.1 Craterocephalus amniculus
ACTGCACTCTCTGTATTCTTTCTGAGACCTGGTTAGCACCTGGAGCTCATCCATTTTGTTAGCTAGCGATCTCACATTCCCCAACACAACAGTTGGAAGAAACGGTTTGAATCTCCACCCTTTTTCTCTCTGCCTTGCTCCTTCCCTGCATCCTCTTCTCTTTCTTTTCAACTCCGTTGGGATTTGAAAAGTTGTTTCACTGAAAATCTTGAGTTTGGAGAGTTTTATCAGTTGAGTTGAGTAAACAAGTCTCGTTGCCATGGAGACTCACATTAACAAGTCTTGAAAAAGCAGAAAAAAACACGCAGAAAATCTCCCGTGCAGCACAGCCTCTGACCAGCATGAAAAATCCACTTGAACAAACACAGATTGACAGCTGATGTCTTAAAAAAGACAGCTATATTGCAAAAAATCATGAGAGTTAAAACAGAGCTACTACAATTGCCACCAAGCTAGGTTAATTACTCACACATCAAACCAGTTTTCTAGGATCATCTTCATCCACCTAAAGTAATATTCCCAACATAAGGAACATCCTGTCTCAGAATAATGGAGGAAAACTAGTCCATGCTTTTGTTTCATCCAGATTGGACTGCTTTAATTCCTGATTTTGCTCTGAAAAGTCTATCTGATCCAGAGTGCTGCAGCAAGGATTCTGATGAGGATCAACATCAAAGATTGTATTTCTCCAGTTTTATCCTCTCTTCTCCAGCTTCCTGTTAAATCCAGAATAGAATTTAAGATCAACTGAAACTGAAGTTGTGTGTTCAAAACTCTGCACAGTCTGCAAAACAGAGGTCCATGTGGACCAAACTTTCCATTGGTTTCACATAAAATGCATTCAGTGACCACAGTCACGAAAATTCATCACCTCTTTTCTCATGTAGTTCACCACCTGCAAAACCCTTTTCGACATGCTAACACACTTGGTTCAAAACAGTTAAAAACACAATCAAAGGAGAATGATGGAGAAAATAAAATGATGGGGAATTGCTGCTGCAGCCACATTGACATCGACTGAAAATCATACCAAAATAAAACTGAATGAAAAAAGTAATGACATCCAAACAAAGCTGAGTGTAGTTGTCAGCTGAAATGCCAATCAGGTGATGTTAGTTTAGTCTCATTTTTGATCAGTCTCCACACAACTAGCTGTCCCTGCACGATACAATAAATGCTGGGTATGGAGATTTTTTTCCAGAGGCCTGGCAGTTTGAATCAGACACTGTATACATGTGTTGTTCAATTTTGAGTTTGAAGTCTTCTTACATTTTAAACATCAGGGGCAAGTTGTTCAAAAGATTTAATCTGGATAAAAGTTATCCAGATTTGGTAATCCCATTTTTTTCCATGGAGGATCACGAAAACCGTCTTACTTTTATCCTGGTTGTTCGAAGCAGTTTGGGATTGGATAACTCTGATCCAGATCCAGATTTTTCAGGACTACCAAGTCCGGATAACAGGTGCTTTAAAGGGAATACATTTTCCAAAATCAGGAATAACAGACTGATATTGTAGCTTCCATTTAAGATTTTATTTCAAAAGACAAATAACTCAAAACATAAATAATATGGATTTGTTAATTTCTTTTAAAAAGTCATCTTACCCATTGAAATTAGGCTATTTCTTCATAAATATATTCACAACTTGTATGTTCTGTAAATATAACAACAGGTTAAGGAAAATAAAAGTAACCTACATTTAAAACTTTCCGTTCCCAGCAGCTCCAACATTCTGAAGCTGTTCGCAGTCTGGCTCTAGTTTGCTGGACTTTGTTTCTCGGCTAAACCAATATTTACTATATGCTACTTAAGTTTGTCTCATAAAAAACAACTTCTGGGCATAATTCTCATCATCATCATCTAGTCTGGTCAGCAGAGGAAGCTTTGAGCCTTTGAGCTCTCAGAGGATCCACTTTCTTCCTCAGGTCCAGATAAGCACACCGGTGAACCTGTGGCCCTTCCTCTGTAACTGTGGGCTCACCATCACCAACATCTCCTTAAATCTTCACATCTATAATGTTTATGATGCTCCTAAACTTATTGGGGAATCAAAAAATCCTTCTGCAATGCCTCAGGATGAGACACTCATTGGCGGTGCAAAAAGAAATGCAATTGCTCAAAATTATTTTAAGTATGTCACTGTATTTAATGAGACATAAAAGCAAAATTTGTGTTTGTAATTAGATAGTTTAGCAGATTATTTAAACAGATTATTTGAAATAAACAAGAAATAAATCATATGAAGATTGTGCTTTTTTAGAATTTTTGTTTACAGAAAAACCTTTTATTTTTGGAAGGTCCCAAAGATCGTACTGTACATTAGGGCACAGAGAAAATAGATATTCTTGAAGTAAATTGTTGCATTCCTAATTTGGGACATGTCCGTGTGTTTTGCTGGTGATAAACAGTTTTGGGGATCAGATTAACTGTTCAGCTGAGAAGCATGATGTGCAGACTGTTTTAAGAGTTGTGAACAATTTCAACAACAGTTTCAACCCATGCTTGTAAGCTATTAAAAAAACTGTCACGGTGAAAATAACAACTAATAATACCACTACCACGTCCTCCCCAGGGTATACTTGCCTGTGGCCTACTGAAGCAACCCTGACTGAGACTAGTAGGAAATAGATAGATGGAATAATCATACCACCATAAGTCAGTGTGGTTACTTCCTCTTTGGGATTTCAGACTAGTTTTTCAGAACATTTTTCTAAATCAAACACCCTAATAACATTAACCCCTGGATCGGGAGAGGATAGTTTAATATCACCAAGGTATTATACCTGGCGTTGAAGTCTGGGCATGTTGTTCTTAAAATGGTACTTTTAATTCGAGGTGCTTCAGTGAAATGAAAACTTCTTCCTGCAGTTTGGATTTAAATATTAATATGAAAATGTTAAATGGATATAATACAAAGAACAGGGTTAGGGTTAGGGAACAACTAAATGATCTGAGATTACAATCCCTACAAACATGAATAATACATCACAATATTCACAACTAGTTCATTTTGTCTTGTCTTGACAGTCAGGAGTTTTGCGGCGTAGTTGGACCAGTGTTCGGTGTATCAGTCACTGAAAATCCACCAGTGATGTTGAAAATGCACACATGCAGTTCATTAGGACCAACACCAGATGGGGAAGAAGAGCTTAACAGAAAATTGTTCTGCAGCACTGACAAAGTATCACTAGTGTCAAACAATGTCCTATTCTTTTTATTACAGTTTTTAGTCATGTAACTGACCCCTTACTCCCCCTTTCTTCAGCGTTACACCCTCCTATACCCAAATTATTGTTACACACTGGAAATATCATATCCACTAATGCTGATGTATTATTTAATTTCCGGAAAAAGAACATACTAATGCTTGTTTCTGTTTAGTCCTATATTAGTCCTAAAAGTCCTATATTTTCATCATTTTATAATTAACTGGTAATCAAAACAACAGCCAGCTGCAGCTGATCAATATAGAAAGGATTCTGCCTTTGTTAAGATGGTTACTGAAAGTATTTTTTCCCATACATCCATTTGTTTTCTTTACCCCTTATTCCATTTCACGGTCATGCAATGGAGAACATTACTTGTAGGCCATGCTGACGTGACACTGACAAGATTGTAAAAGTAAAATAAATTAGTAGAATTCAGCGGAATCTACAACAAAAACAGTGCCCGGTTAAGATTAGGTATCCAGGAGCCGCTGCTCAAAGGTTTCTTGATGATAAAACAAAAATATTATAGAAGAATGTAAGCAAAGGGAAGAGCAAAGCAAAAAAGCATCCGACAGGGACAGAAGCAGGAAGAGATGTTACATAAAGTTCAGGAACCAATCTATGTGTTACTCAACATCACAAGAAGTACCAAGGTGTCTCTAATAATGGGTGGTAAGTTTCTCTTAGAACTCACTTTTTTTTAAACTCTTTTTTTTCTTTTTTTTCCCACCAGGGCCAGGGCAATACCCACTGACAGCTACCCCTTTAGTGAAAACTGTTCTCTCTTTGAAACTTGGCTGGCCAAGTTTCTCATAAGTCAGAGTTTGGGGCTGCCTCTTCTGTCTCTGAGGATGCACTTTCTCCTGCTCGATCTCTTCCTCCATTTCCTCCCCTGAGCTCTCTGCGTATGCTGTGATAGCATCCTCTCCTCCTCCTGCGTCAATCACCAGGTGGACATGCTCCCCTTGTCCCCTTCAGGGGCCTACAGAGGCTCATTCATTCCTGGGAAATTTTTCACAACTGGGGGGTAAAACTCCCGAGCCGTGGGGTTGAGTGCAGGTGCATCTTCGTGTTCAGCCGAAGGCCAGGTGCATGTAATCGTAGGAAAGTCATCGTCAGATTCTTCCTCATTGCTTGTTCGCCGTGTGTGGTTATTCATCTGTGTTTGTTTATTTGTGTGACTGCTTTTTTTCTTTTTTTGAACTCTGGCGAGATTCTGATTTCCCTCTGCAGTGGCTGGAAGGAAGTCACGCGGTAAGAGCATGTTTGTTACGTCCCAGGCTGTGGGCTGCTGTGATTCAGTTTCTGTCAAAACCAACCATCATCTCATCAACTACTCAACAACCCCCACCTGTCCACAATTTCCTGCCAACAACCCAAACATCCCCTGATTGGACAACAGTTCCTCTCTCCACCTCTGGTTGGCTGCTGGATCCATCATTCATCTGCTCATCACTGTCACTCCTGCTCTTGTTTTTGTTCCTTGTTTGGTTTGGTTTAATTTAGTCTAGTCTTGTCATCACTTGTTTATTCTTACTCTAGTTCTAGTGTTTATTGTTTTGCCTTGCTTTCTTTATTTAGATATTTGTGTTTGAGGCCATGGTGTTTAATTGTAAATAAATAACTTTGTTTTACATACTTTTTTTTTTGTTTCTCTTATGTTCATGACCCCTAGCCCTAGACACAACTGGGTCGTAACAATGTTCCTGTGAAGGATCCTCGTCCTGCCTCCACCTCTCTCTGGCTCCACCTCAAGCACTGGGCTGTTGTCCCCTTTCTGACTCTTGATGACATAGATGTTTTCCTCCCAATAGGAACGGATTTTCCCTGGTTCTTAAAAATGGAGAGCAGTGTCCTGTTAAACCACTCTGTCTGTCCGTTTCCTTGAGGGTTGTAGGGACTGGTGTGTGATCCCCAGACACCTGAGAGTGTTTTCAGATGTTGCAGCAGTTTGTTCTCGAATTCCCTCCCTAAGTCGTGGTGCAGTCTTTCTGGGAAACCAAACTTAAGACAAAAATCAATAAATAGCTTATGTGCCACAGTATATATTCATATCCCCCTCTGCACTCTTCCAAATGCAGGAAGTCAACTGAGACGAGCTGAAATGGGTGGGTGGTTTCAATACTCATAGGTGCATGTGTCTGTCTCTTAGGCTCTCTTTTCTTCAGGTACTCACACACATTTGTCACAAAATGCTCAATGTCTCTATGCATTTTTGGCCAAAAGAAATTATCCTTTATTAGATTCAGTGTCCTTTCTGGTCCTGGGTGTCCCATATCCTTATGCAGCTCCTTCAAAACAAGAGGACGATACACATCTGGGAGCACCAGTGGGCTTTTCGTTGGAGACTCACGGTGCATAGTCCCATCTGCTCTTATTTTGAGTTTGCCCCGCTCTCTGACCAGAGCCTTAAATTCTGGACATTTGTGTTTTAGTTCTTGTACCATGGGTCTCTTATTTCTCGCTATAAACAGGATCTCCAACAACAAAGTGGCACTCTTTAGCATGTTAGTCATGGTACAGTCTTTGGTTTGCCTGTTTTACTGCCACTTTCTGTTTTAAATGTGGATGTATCAGATCTAGAGTACATCTCAACCTCCTGCCCATCATCAGCTTTGCTGGAGACTTTCCAGTAGTTGATTGTGGTGTTATGCATGCTTTTATTTCTAGTAGATTAGATTATTGTAATGCCCTGATCTCTGGTCTTCCTAAGAAGAGTACTTCCAGCTTACAGCTACTCCAGAACTCAGTAGCACGGGCTCTGACAAGGACCATGGGGCGGGAACACATTACACCAGTTTTAAAATCGCTGCATTGGCTCCCCGTGTCTTTCAGGATTGATTTTAACGTTCTTTTAGTGGTTTATAAGTGTATTAATGGTTTTGGGCCTTCTATTTTTAATTGATCATTTATTTATTTATTTATTTAATCAGTTTTATCTATTTAATTTTTATTTTATGTCTCTGTTCTTAACAGATTTTTATGATGTACTCTTATGCACATATTACGTATGTTTTAATTTATTGATCATATCATTACTTTTGAGATAGTTTACAGTAATTTATTGATTTTATCCTTTATCTAATTTTTTATCTTTTAATCTTTTTAACTCTCTAGCTTCAGTGTTTCCTCATGGGGATCCTCCACATCGGGAGCTGCCTCTCTGGTCTGGGGGGATGTCACTGTTGGGGTCGTCCTGGTCGGGATGTCTGGCCGGGCCCTGCATTACAGTCCTATGGCTGTGGTCAGGGGGCCCTGGCCTGCCCTTATCTTGGTGGCTCCTGTGGCGATGACATCTGGTGGGATGGCTGGTGGGATGGCTCCGGGTGTGGACGGATCCCCAAGGTATCGTTTCCTCACAGCGGTGTTGAGCCATTTGTCTTTTAAATATTTAGCTTGAATGATGTCTTACATAATTGTTTCATTTGAAGAGACAGACACTAGCAGATAGTTTCTTTTTATAAAAAGAGGAATGACTTGATGATTTTCTGTTGTGTGTGTGTATGTGTGTGAGTGTGTGTGTTGTGTATATGATGATAAATGTGTGACCTAATGACCTTTGTTTTGAACTTGTTTTTATCTCATTCCAACATTTGTTTTTATGATGTTAAGCACTTTGAGAGACTTTGTGTATGAAAGGTGCTATAGAAATAAAATTTGATTTGATTTGATTTAATTTGATTTATGAGGTCACTGACCTGGTCACTGACAAAATGCTGGGCGTTGTAACCTTCCATTTTGGAATCCTATGTGTACTGAAACTGTTTATCAAACAGCTTATTGTGGCTGCAGATGTAGCTGAAGTCACAGGGTACACATCTAGCCAATTAAATGTGCATCCACGATGACTAAAAACATTTTCCCCATGGAAGGACCTGCATAGTCTATATGCAGCCTTCTCCATGACTTCTTGTCAGACTGTCCTCTGACAATAATCTGCGCTGCATTCTGTCATCATTGATTCCACAAATGATCTCTCAACATCCCGTCAGCGTATCTCCGAAATTGCAGTCTTGAGAGAGCTTTCTTAGCTCTGCAACATAATCACCCACAGTTTCCTCTGACTTCCTATTTCTGGTATTAACTTCTAACGCTGCACTATCTCACTTGGTTTGGGATGAAAATTATTCTTCAACAAACCCACCAATTGGTTGTAGGTATGGTCTCCTGGCTTGTCCGGATTGAGCAGGTTTCTTATCAGTGCATAAGTCTGGGCACCCACACTACTCAGCAGCACAGCCTATTTCTTTTCCTCGTTATCGACGCCATTAGCCACTAAGAAATAATTCAAAATCTCACCGTATTCTTCCCAGGATTACAATTCACTGTTGAAAGGTGCCACTGATCCCACCGTAGCAGCCGTAATTCTCCAACGACGGACACAGTCTTTTTAGGACGACATTGCACTGCAGCTAGCTAAACTTGCTATCCTACGTAGCACTATGCAAGTACTCATTTAACACCAGGCTTTCATCCTCGTCGCTATATGTGATATCTTTAGTGCATGCAAGCAAGTAGTGGAGAGACAGTTCTTCATCGGGAGGATTCACTTTATTGCCAACTTGAAATCTCAACAACCAGGCATCTGTATTGTCTCATGGCTTGTCTCTTTCTTGGTGTTCTATGCACACTTCCATACCAAACAGACTTTAGCCCCCTTACAATTTCCTAACAATTTCTGAGCCAAAATTATGTATGATAATAATGTTGAGCTTGACAGCAGTAATAAGTTTTATGCCAACTTTTCTCTTTATGTGCATAGCAGCGTGTACATTGTATGAACTGCGTGATCAAAGTGCTTCAGGCGTAATGCAGGGATATTCACTCATATCTTATAAAATTCTGAGCCATCAGGGCTGAGTATTAATTGTGAGGCTCTGTCATATTGTCTTTGGGACTTTAATAGTTCTGAAACATAAAAAGGGCCTGAATATGCTGGAAAATATCCCCTATCCATATTCTATAGGATGTATACATAATTTCACATTTATTATTTTTTATTAGCCTATTTATTAGCCTACAATTGAAATGATTATTTTATTCTCTTGTTATTATTTCACCTTCATAAGAAGAAAGCGGGACAGATAAAAGCCCGATGCTGCATGGGAGATCTTTTTCTTCCACTTTTCTTGGTCGAATCGCGGTGCGACATCCAACTCACTCCTAATCTGGTGCCACTTCTCCCTGCTCGCCGGGAATCCCGATTATGTCACCCCTCCAGGTACTGTAGGCCAGAGTAAGCTATTACCTGAAATGCTCCTGCGTAGGCTGTGTCAGTAAACTTCATATGGTGCAGGAGGCAACCTGAGCAGATGTTGGTCCCATAAAGTAGCTGACATTAAACGCACGTTCCAGTCATAATCAGGTGAAGACATGAAGCCATGTTTGGTTTAACATGAAATCTTTCTGCTCTGTACAGCTGGGACATCTTTCTCCTCTTCTGATTGGCTGCTGATGGTTTGGGCGAATATCTAATATTAACCGTCATGATTACTTTTTCTCTGCAGATTATTTACTTAAGCAACTGAGTAACAAACATTTCTGCTGTACGATGTTTAAAATGTGGATGAATTTTGTTTTTACAGACCTCTCTAAAGTGGAAAAACCGGAAGGACTCCTGATTACTGTGCCCACTTCCTGTAGTTCAATAAAAGATTACAGGCTCCATCAAAAATAAATAAATCATATTTACATTTTATCAAGGTGTATCATCCAGCAGTAGTGTAATTACAAGCTGAGCTTTATTAGCTAGACCTTATCTTGGCTACATTACAGAGTATTGTTTTAGCTCATTCTGTGAACTAGAATAATAGCGCTGGAATGTAGATTTGCCAAACAGTGTTGTAGGTAGCTGCAGGTCTGCTGACACTGTCAGCAGTTTTAAATCAGGGTTAAAAACCTTTCTGTTTGCAGCCTTTTATGATGATTGATTTTTTTTTCTGAGGGTTTCTTTCTTTCTTTAATTTTTCTTATTTTGTGATTCTTTTTATTGCTTTCTTGCTGTAATGTTTCCTATGTTTGTATGTTAAGCACCTTGAATTGTCATGTACATGAAATGTGCTATACAAATAAACTTGCCTTGCCTTGCGTTGCCTTGTATCAAATTAAAAGTTTAAAATGTTAGATTCACAATCAACCAGAATCTTTAAAGGGTGGTAAACACAGCTGTGGATCCAGATGTCCATAATTTAATTGTTAAATGGGTGATAATATATTTTATCCATAGGTCTATCATGTAAAGTTATCCAGATTTTGGTTATAACCTTATAACACATAGTTATTATATGAAGGCTCAGGACTCAGCTCTCTATAACATTTAGCCACATTTCTTTATCCCCATTCTATCGTTCAAAAATCGTTCAAAAATAAAGCTACAAAAAGTCCAAAAAAGTAAGTTTTTCACAGAGACAGAGAGGCAGACCGACCTTATCTGGGGAGATGTTGGAGCCTGCAGCCTGCAACTGAACATACTCCTCTGACAGTCAGGTAGGTGGTTGTTGTGTGTTCAGGATGATCTTATATATCCTTTTTTTCCTGCAACTCACATCTGAGAGTCTAGCTCTGTGCCCAGCCCACCAGTATGTCCATTCACCCAGCATCCTCCACCAGACCACAGTAGAAAAGAGACCAGTTGACAAAAGGACCCTCATCTCCTCAGGAACTTCACACGACTCTGTCCCTTTCAGTGGATGCTGTCTGTGTTGTTGAACCAGTCCAGTTTTTTCCCCAGCTGCAGTCCCTGGTATTTACTGGTCCTGACCCCCTCCATGTCTGAACCTTAAATGGAAATAGGCTGGAGATGTTCCCTCGTCTTCCTGAAGTCCATCATCATCTAGTCTTGGAGTTGTTCAGCTGCAGACCAGCAGCATCCCAGAAAGTTCTCCAGCAGGCCCCTGCACTCCCTCTCCTGTCCATCTGCAGCACATCCATTGATTGCAGAGTAATGAATGTAATGTTATTCTTTTGATGATGATTTCTTACTAATGTTACTGGTTTGGTGGAAGCCAGAGTTTTTTTCCTTTTCTAATGCCATTGGGTCCCTCGTCAGAGTTTTCAGAGTGCTTCACTAATCATAAAAAATGAAACATCATCTGTATAACCTTTCAAGATATGAAATACTGGATGTAAGTTCAGCACACAGTCTATGGGTCAGAGTCAAGGTACTACAGATTATGATATATCTACACATATGCTTGTATTTAAATTCTGATAAGTAAAATAAAACATAGGCCTATTTTAAACTGTAGTCAAATGAAAGTGGAATATAAAACGATTTACAGAATACAATAGAACATATAGTTGTAAAATTGGATGTTAATATAATAAATAAATAATAAATGTTAAATATATTCAGTATGTCGCTTGTGCATAGTTGATAAATACACTGCTGGAGTTTTATTCCAATGCATCAAGTCCATTTTAAAGTAAATGAATTAGTAAATGATGAATAATAAGTGGAATTCAATAAAGGATCCAGTTTAGAATGGAATAGAATAGAATACTTTATTTTGAAGATGTGTTGATCAGAAATAAATAAACATACCTTATATGGAAGTTAATCTGTTCCATCTGATTTTAAAATTTATAAGCCTCTGAATTCGAAACAGTGACATTTCATACAGCGAATTTACATGTGTGAATTTTTTTCATCTGAATTACAGTTTTTCTCTACAGGTTTGGCTCATTTCTTGAAACCGAGATGACATTCTCATAACTACATGGATAAGTCTCCAAACCATTTGTCAAGTGTTCACAACAGAATTGTATTTCTCATTTATTTAATAAGATTGCAAATGTTTTAGCTTTTTCTCAATGTCTCCGTTTATCTTTGCAAATCATTTTCAATTTTTATCATAGGTTTGGCTCATTTCTTGAAACATTACTCCACTTCTAAAAACAACATGGACACATCTCCAAACTGTTTGGAAGTTGATCAAAACAGAATCATATTTATCATTTATTTCATAAAAATTGCAAAAGTCTTAGTCCATGTCTCAGTTTCTCTGTACTACTCTGCAAATGATTAAGTACAGTTTGCCTACTTTTAACTCAATTTCCAAGTGGATTTATCATATTGATCTAAACTGATTGTTGATTCTCAGTCCAATGGTTACGCTCTCCAAAACATTTCAGCATCATTTCATTCTTTTGGACATCACCTGCACAACAGTTTGTTCAGTTGTCAAA
>JAVQJG010141861.1:0-10014 GCA_036024015.1 Craterocephalus amniculus
TATCTCTGACTGGCAGCACTTCAATCACAATACAAGAGTGAATACCAACAGGAGAATGTTGCAGGGGATTTTGGTGCCTTTTTGGGGACCCTACCCACACATTCAGCTGTGTTGCTTATTCTTCAGAAGCATGATCCTTAAGTTGTACCTACCTGTAAAGGTGACTAATCAGGCTTTGCAGTGGTGTGTAATGTAACACTGACTGGTGTTATTATTGGTAGAATAATCGACAAAGCCACATAAAATCAATGTAAAGCCATTTATCATCACTTATATGACCTTTCATTATTTGTCAGGCTTCCTGCAGAGTGAATATGTATGTGTTTGTGTGTCTTGCCCATGAAAGCATAAAGTGTAACCCTGCAATCAGTTACCCTGGTGGCTGCTGTAGTGTGTTGCTGTGCGAGTGTGCTGCTGTGGGTGGACGAAGTGGGTTCATGTGACAGGCAGGAAAACATATCTGCACATTCTCCACTTTCTTGGGAAAGTGGTTGTACGGCATGTTTGAGTGTTTTGGCAGCAGGAAAACAATTTCTGTGTCGGCATGGGGTCATGGTGTGATGCCTTACATCCAGTGTGTGAGAGTGTGTTTGATATCCTTGGCACTCGGTGAGGTATGTGGGTGGATGAAAGTGTGTGCGTATACATGAAATACTTGCTACATGTGTGTTAAAGTGTATGCTTTATTGGCATTACAAGTGTGAGACTGCTCCACTTTCCATGTGTGTGTGTGTATGCCATCCGTGCCATGATTAGCCTTCTGTTCCTCATCTTTTCCTCTTCCTCCCCCCTCTTTTCACTCCTCCATTTCTCCTCTCTTCTCCAGCCAAACACAGTTATTTAATTATTTATCTCTGTCTCTTTCCTCCTCTCTCTATCTCTCCATCGCTACCTCGCTCTGCCTCGTTTCCTCTCACTCTCCATTTCGTCCTTCATCACTCCCTCCCTCTCTCCTTCCTCCTGGCCATTCTCTATGTCTCCCTCCTTTTCTCCTTGCATACAGTATATCTAAAGCCACATTTCATCACTCATTCCTGTGTTTTGGCTTTTTTCCCACTCCGTCCATTCATCTTTAGTTTCATTCTCATTTCTTCTTCTCTTCATTCCCGACATGACTTTGTGTATATAAGATTACATGTCTGCTACAACAATGGTTTTACAAAAGCTGCTTCCCAGTTAACCACACTGAACAGCTGAAGGATTTATGCAATATTTACACCCTTGTCTTCTTAAAGGGCCCTAAATCATCAACATAAAAAGCTCAAAACATGTAACACATTAAAACATGATGAGAAAAGAATGACTGGCGGTATGTTATACAACTTTAATAACAGTGAAGCTAAGAACCTTTACTTCTGTTAGACTGAATGACCTTTTCTCATGGCTCGGTTCACCTGCTTTTCCATGTCTCTGCAGAACATGGCTCATCCTCAGATATTATGCTGTTAACTACTTGCTTGCTAATCTTGGGTAAATGCTACAACGAGGATTTTTGAAGCCTTTTTATGGCGTTTTGTATAAATGGCACAGCACCTCAGGCACCTTCCTTGTACCATTTCTTGGCATTTTGACCTTTTAGTGTGTCACTTTACTCTGTTAAATGACATGGAAAATGTCTCGGGTAAATTTTTAAGATACGGTGTCGCTCCTCAAGAGGACAGAGCATAGAATGACACTGACATTTTCACAATGCTGTCACGCAGAATTTCTCAAAACATGCCCTGATTGTTTAATTCATGCAGTAGAATAGGATTCTTTATTTTTTTATTTCTGACTTGGCAAGTCAGCAGAGCTTGACCCTAGATTCCAACATGGCTACCTTAAGGAAAAAATGTGACGATAGCTCCACGACTGGTGGCACTCGTCTTAGTTTGTGTCTATAAGTATTTCAGAAGCACATACAGTGATACCACTACCAGTAAACACACACAATATATACACACATGAAATGTCTTCTTAGTGAGTGTTGCTAGTGCTAGCTCAGCCTGTAAGTGCTACAAATAAAAATTCATGACTTTTCCATCATGCATGTGAAACATATGAACTTATGCGCAATGTGACTTCCAGGTCAAAGTTTCAAATTGTGAAGCTAATGTAAAGCAGCATTATTGCCTGAACTTCAATTGGGAAATTCATAACTTTTATAGGATATGATGAAATGTTCTTTTTCTCTCAGGGAGAGGTGTCCTCCCTTGTACAACAAAAAATAACAAAAGAAAACCCCTCCCTACTTTGAAACACTAATGAGCTTTGGCAGATTTCGAAGATCTCTAACTGATTTCAGCAGCTTTCTTTCTATGTTTCTTCTCTGAGCTCTCGGAGGCTCTTTGTTTTTTAGCTATTGTCTTAATATCCAGTTGCTGGCTTGTGACTCTTCGCTGTAAAGCAAAACGGAGCTGTAAAAGATGCTCCAGTATGAAAACAGAAGTTCTGAAATGTAGTTTCTCAGCCTTGGGATGCTACGGGACGATGCCTTCCCAAGTAATGTACATACTGTAATGAACTTTACTGTACCATCAAATTGAATATAAAATGCAGAGTTCTAAGGTTGGATAGTTAAGTAGAAAATTTTTATTCATTAAGTTACATAAAATGCGAAAATATGAAGATCTAAAACCTCAGAGAGAATAAATAAATAAATCTTTAAATCAACAAATAAATTATTTTATCTGAGTAAGGGATTTTTTGTGGGACTCAGTTTTTGTCATGTATAACGATGTGAGATGACAAATTAGACTATTAAAATGAACTGAATTGAATTTTACACAATGTTCCTTCTGTTTTTGTTTCTCCTACATATACACACATGCATACATAAATGCATGCATCAAGCATTTTCAGTTGTCATTTTCCTCCTCAATAATCTATTCTATAATATTAAAAATATAGCTTAATAAATATAGTAAATATAATTTTAACTTTAATTTACACCACTTCCATGGGACAGATGTGAGTCATTTTTAATTAAATGAAAATTAGTAGAACTGCAGCACAGTGCTTGTGTTTGACTGTAGAATGAAACCATATTTAATTAATTGCAGTTGCTATTTCTTTACTTAAGACTGCTAATTTTCCCATTATCCTCTCTGTCCTGCTAAAGCCTTCCTCCCTCTTTTAATCTTTTCATATTTTACTGAAATAGTTCTGTGCTCGTCTCTTTCGTTTCGTGCCCTCATCACCCCTTTCCTTCTATCTCCATCCTTCGATCCATCCGTGTCTCGCCCACTTGTGTTTTTGTCTATCCAGTGCTGAAACATTTTCTGCTGAGCACTGCAGTCTCTGGAAGGTGTGGTGTGATGCGTTTATGGGTGTCCTCCCCTCCCTCTCCCTGCTCCTGCTGTAGCGCTTACGTAACATGCACAAATGGCACAGATGGATATGGAGAGGCAGAGAGGAGAGGAAAGAGGAGCCATCATGAAATAATCTCATACAGGTGATGACAGATCAAGAACAGAGAACATGTGTTTATGTGCATGAGACGGAAGCATGGCTAGCAGGAAGAAAAAGATGACGTAAATGAGTGGCTTCGCTTCCACTTATAGGTTTTATTGTTTCAATTTAGGTAAGGTTCTTTTATATTGACACACTGTAAGCAATAGTTAGTTGATTTTTCTTACAGTAAATTGGCCAAAACCGCGACTAACACAACACACTGGTTTTAAATCACTGATGCAAGTCTGCATGTTTGAAAGTTCCTGTCATCTCAGGCTACATCCTCTTCAAAGTAAGATTTTTTGGTGTAGTTCAGAGCGAAATTTAAAATTTGCAGACTTTCTGTGAAGGCATCTTTCGCGCTAGTACTCCACCCTAGAGTGAAACAGTTTGGTAAACTCTGCAGCACTGCAGGGTGGGGTTTGAAAAGACACACACATACATAGACAGAAAAACAGAAAGAACAAATATCCATAAAATTAGTATATGCCAGTAGAGAAAACCACCCCCACAAACATGCCCTCCACTCCTGAGAGTGCAGACGACAGCTTATCAGCTTTTTCCTCTGTTGAGCACCTTTTACACTTCAGAAACATTCTGCTGACACTTCATCCTCTTCTAAATTGCAAGTTGAAGACCTGAGAGAGAATGAACGTTTCAAGGTTGTCAACTTTGTAATCAAGCAGCAGCGAGCAGAACGGATTCAGAGCAGCTGCGATAATTGGAGGAAATGTTCCCGTTGTTCTAAAGAATCATCTCAGTGACAGGGGAATGGAGTGCTATGCAGAGGAGTCAAAGGACAAGAGAAACAATATGCTTTCCCATCAAGATAAAAGCTATGGGAAGACTTGTTTTTCCTCTAGAAAATGAAGAACAATAACAGTGGATGAGAAAAGAAACAAATGTAGAGTTTTATACGTACAGAAGAGGGTTTGTGTTGTATTTGCATTCAGGCTGTGAGTCGTACTTCAGCAAAAAGACCTGTAGATGACCGAGAAAAATAAAAGGTTTCAGAAAGGATGTAATTAATTAAACATGATAAAAAAACAAGATGTTTCAATATGTAAAAATTTGACTAGTGTGGCAAAAATAAAATCTTTCTCACAGTACACAGATTAAGATTGATGTACTTTCTTGTATGAATTAGGCATTTTAAAAGATTAAAAACTGATTTAAAATGATAAAGAAGCTTTTGCATTGAGTCTGGTACGTATATGTACTTATACGTCTCTTTACTTATTTACAATGTTTTCGTCTTTGTAGCTCACATCTCGTGCGAAAATTCATGCCATGATTGCAGTGTGATGAAAAAATATGGCCACTGTAAATGCGGTGTTTGTGTGGCATGCAAAGCAGTGCATGAATGACCTCACTTACAGCAAAGTGGGATGGAACTGAGGGTGCAGGTTATGAATAATGAATCGTGGTGGCCCTGCTGACCTGAACACAAAGATGGAGGAGCAAAAAACACAAAACCCACGACTCTTATTAAAATCCTAAGGCTATGAAATTACTGTTACCCGTGGATGTTTGCACATGAGCCTGATGAAATATCTGCATAAACATGCATTTCCTCTTTTTTTGTCAGAGCAAACTAGACTGTTTACCCTCAAAAACGTCAGGGCTGTAGGCTGCTTCTCATACCTTTTGCTGTCATGAATACAGATTATCAACATCAAGTTTCTGAAATGCTATTTCACCAAAGTAAAAATATTACCCGGATCTCCCAGTAGTCAAGGCAGACAGTGAGTGCTGCTTTCACAAAAGCACTCTTCAGTAAAAAGAGAAAAAAAAGGTGTGGACCCAGCCCTTTCCCTGATTTTCCATCTTTCTGTCAGTGCATTTGGAAAGGACAGCAGTGCCAAGGTTCTGCAAGCTATCAGGGAGCCAAATTTAGCTCGCAGATCGATAAAGTATTCATACAGTAAAAAGAGATGAGGACAGCATAAAAGGCCTTTTCTGACATATCGCTGCAGTTACAAGGCTGTGTGTTCCGAATATCAATGTGGAGAAAGAGTGGAGACACCCACGGTGGAGAGGAGCATTAATGAAATTGAAATGGGAATGATGATGGAGCCTCTATTACTTTGAAAGTTTGTGTATGTCACGGTGGTATAGACATTCAAAAGGCATCATCAAAGAGAATTCTTCTTTTTTAATCTTGTGATGTAAGACTCTTCAGCCTGCCACAGCAGGAAGCAGCCTCTTTCATGTCGTACATTAGAAGTGAGTGTGAGAATTAAATGCAAAGTGAAATGAGGTGATTTCAGAGGGAAAACAGAGAAAGAGAGGGAAAGACGGGAAGTTTCCCACGTGGTTTCTCGTTCTCAGACTTATTTCTCTGTTGTATAATAACTTAACATCATAAGATAATTCCTTAGGATAAGCTCTTTGCTTTGTCCTTGTTGTAAAATGTCATGAGGTTAGGGTAATTAGATACATACTATTAGATAGATTTCATACGTTGAGGTTAAATCCTGTGAATAATTAGTGTGATGAGTTAGTGTTATCAATAATCACAATCAAGGAAGGAAAGAAAAAGGCACAAAAATGAAATATGTTGCTTTTAAAGGCAATACATTTCCCTTTCCTGGCTAATATTAATCTGAACAAAATCAGAGTCAGTGGATATAGGTATACAAGTCACTATAAGGACATTAAACTTTCACCATAGACTCTTTGAAAGCAGGTTAAAAACATTTATTTTCTCATGTGCGTACTGATCCTATTGTATTGTAACGGGTAAATAATTCAGTGATATCAAACTATACTCCAGGGTCCCCTCATTGAAATAATTGTGTGGAGTTGGATTGTCTTTACAATGACTCTGCAACATCACATTAGACATAAATAGAATAAAATAAAGTGAACTGAATTTAAATAAAATGAAATAAAATGTAATTAAAATAATCTTTAAAAAAAGAGAAAATAAAGTTTTCATGGGTAAAAAAAAAGAGATGTCCAAGGGGCAGATGCCCTTCAACACCCTGACATACTAACTCTGGCCAAAATTAGGACAAAAAAAGAAAAAGAAAAACTTAGGTTACGGTCACACTGCAGGTCTTGGAGCTCTGTTCTGTTTTTTGTTTTTTTTGGAAGAGATCTGACTCATATTTGGGACCCTTTTGCCTCCTGTATGAACATTGTTTATCAAAATGTCTTTTGAATGTAGAATTGGGTACAGACCTGTTTATATTCCACTAGCTTACTTATTTATCACTGTTTAAACCTTTGATTCTGTTGCCAAAAACTGTTATTAAGGGTGTAGACTGTTCCAGTGGACTTAAGTAAAATGAATCTGTTAATATCTAAATCTTTGCTCTGTAAGTACTTTTAAAATTAAACAAGCTCAAGCTTCACAGTATTATCATGCTTTTTTACTTTGCTGAAGAAAAAGAATTTGCTACCTGGTTATAATACGTAGTTTTTGCATTTTCTTTTTAGAAAAACCTACCTAAAGCAGAAAGAAGCTGAAATAAGACAGAGAGGAATAAAAGGTGGCACAAGCTTGTGAAATGTTCCTACTGGTGGATGATTTTTGACTTAAACACAGAGGCTGCTGCTTTGACCCACTTAGGTGAATGTTCCTGGGGCTGGGCTGTTTTTCTAAGAGGTGACTAGCACCCAGAGAAGCATCTTTCCTACATTAGCTCTGCAAGACTTTCCGAGATCTATCTCCTGGGAAACAAGCAGCAGCAGCAATAAATATCTTCAGTGGAAACTTTAACTCATTGTGAAAGCAGTACTGGAGTACAGAGGCAACATTTTACATGTAAAGCTTTCTTCCGGTTTTCCTTCATTTAATCAGACCTGTACCAGCTACAAACGGAAACATGCTTTGCACTGTGTATTTGGGCTATGTAGGCTAATATAGATTTGGGGTTCTGTATGTGCAGTTGAGTCAAAGTAAACTACTATTTTTTGTGTTTAAAATACTTGAACAAAGAAGGCCTTTAATATATTCTAGTTTTTACAAGGTTTATACTGCATAGAGTATGAATTTGCATCAGCTTAATCACACATAATTCTTATTAGCATGAGATGTCATTTTCTGGTTTAATTAATTGAAAGGATAAAGTAGGATAACCTCACCCGAACACTTCATAGCAGCCTGGCTGTGATGAACTTATGTTTAATTCAAAACTACTCCTTGCTGTAGTTTTTTTTCTTTCCTTGCTCCAGAAACAGTAAATAATTATGGTGTGTGTGTGTCTGTATCTGTTTAATGCGTGTGAGATGCTGTTTGCCGCCTCCCCTCGCAGGTTGCTGTTTCTAAATGCCTGTTCTGTGTAAAAATAGATATTTTTCCCATGTGGTGCCACTCAGATTTTTTGTACTCCATCTAACACAGCATTCTTTATTGATCTAACTTGATTACATTTTTAGAATTGTATTAATATTTTAGCTGTGACTCTGATCATTGTCACTTGAACTTGTATTTGGTAAATTATTTATCTTACACTGATTTAGTTTAAAAGATTGATTTCAAGGTCAGTCAGGCTTTTTCTTCCCTGTTTGTCTCAGGATGTCGATCGTCAGCATCGTTGCCAGGGAGATCTTGGACTCCCGGGGAAACCCCACTGTGGAAGTGGACCTTCGCACAGAAAAAGGTGACAGTCTGAGAGCCTGTCAGCTGAGATGACAAATTAGACAATTAAAATGAACTGAATTGAATTTTACACAATGTTCCTTCTGTTTTTATGTTTCTCCTACATATACACACATGCATACATAAATGCATGCATCAAGCATTTTCAGTTGTCATTTTCCTCCTCAATAATCTATTCTATAATATTAAAAATATAGCTTGATAAATATAGTGAATATAATTTTGACTTTAATTTACACCACTTCCATGGGACAGATGTGATACAAATTCTAGAATCCTAAAAAAGAAGCTGAATCAAGTCATTTTTAATTAAATGAAAATTAGTAGAACTGTAGCACAGTGCGTGTGTTTGACTGTAGAATGAAACCATATTTAATTACTTTGTGTTAAACACAACCAATGACTCAGATTGTTTTATTTTTATCACATCAGATGATAACAATTATCTTTTGTGCAAATCAACCAGTTCAAAGAAGAGCTAAATTTAAACTTTTTATCTCAACCAGTAGTATAAATATACACTCATCTGCCACTTTTTAGGTGCATCCATTCAGTTTGTTAATAACACAAATATCAAATAGCAGTAACTCAACACATTTAGTCATGTAAACATAGTCAAGATGACTCTGAGCATCTGCATGAAGGAGAAAGGGGATCTAAGTGACTTTGAATGTGGCATGGTTGGTGGTCAGTGTTTCAGAAACTGTTGCCCTGAGATTCTCATACACAACCATAAGGTTTACAGAGAATGGTCTGAAGAATAGAAAATATCCCCTGACCAGCTATTGTTTGGGTAAAGATGCCTTGTTGATGTTGGATGATAGAGGAGAATGGACAGACTGGTTGCATGATAGAAAGGCAACAGGAACTCCGATAACCACTGGTTCCAACTGAGGCAGAACACAATTTACGATCACATTCAACCTTGAAGCAGATGAATTACACCAGCAGACAACCACACCAACGCCACTCCCGTCATCTAAGAATGGGAAACACAATTCACACAAAATCACCAGTCTCAACACTGTCAGCAACATTCAGTTAATAGGCTCAGAATAAGGTGGAAATAACATGAAAGCATGGATCCATCCTGTCTCGGATCAACGCTTCAGCCTGGTGACAGTGGTGTAATGGTGGGGGATTTTATCTTGGCGAGTGACAGATTGTGGTTACAGCCTACCTGAGTATCGTATCTGACACGTCCATCCCTTTATCAGCACAGTGTGCCATCTTTTGATGGGTACTTCCAGCAGGATAATGCATCATGTCACAAAGCTCAAAACATCTCCAAAAGATTTTTTGAACATGACAATGAGTTCACTGGACTAGAACACCCTCCATTGTCTCCAGATCTCAATCCAATAGATCACCTTTGGGATGTAGTGGAACAGGAGATACTGTCATGTCAGTGTCGTTCAAAATCTCAGAGGAATGTTTCTAACTCATAACTCAATATATGCTATGAAGAGTGAAATCATTTCCAAAGGAAAAATGGGTCCAACCCAGTACTAGCAAGGTGTACCAATAAAGTGATGAGTGAGTGTATAATCATGTTATAATCAAGCTGAAATATAATAAAAAAGAAAAAGAAAACAGGAACTTGGAATCAGGTGGTGAGGAACCCTAATTACTGTTCAGACAAAACAATCAGTGTGCTTTCTGTTTTTGGTCTGCCTGTTAGGTGTTTTTAGGGCTGCAGTGCCCAGTGGGGCATCCACAGGGATCTACGAAGCTCTGGAGCTCCGAGATGGGGACAAGAGCCGCTTCAAAGGCAAAGGTATGAAGACCAATCAACCTGGCATCCATAAACATTGACATTCAACAGAAACCTATGGTTGTGTTAAATAATTTTGTAATCAAAATCTGTTAAATGAACTGTTCATTTTCTTTCTCTTTCTTTCTTTCTCTTTCTTTCTTTCTTTCTTTCTTTCTTTCTTTCTTTCTTTCTTTCTTTCTTTCTTTCTTTCTTTCTT
>JAVQJG010141865.1:0-11098 GCA_036024015.1 Craterocephalus amniculus
AGATAGATAGATAGATAGATAGATAGATAGATAGATAGATAGATAGATAGATAGATAGATAGATTAGATGTGTGACAATGGTGAAAATCTGCCTCTATAGCTTAAAATACTTTTCAGATAAAAAAGTTCAGTTTAAATTCAGTTATCTTCTGTGGACTTCTGCCTCTGCAGTCTCACTCAGTAGTTAATGTTTTTACAGAGATTAACAGGATTTGACAAAAATGCCTTTGAGAAGTTTTCTCTCAATAAGTGGATGGACTATATGAATATTTAGATTAAAAATTGGGGGCAGACCTTAGGTCAAAAGACAACTGTAAAAAGACGCTTCAATAAATTGGTTGATTGCAAAGGATTTTTTTTTTCAATCTCTCATTCATGCAGGGACTGAGTTGAATAGATATTAGTTTTTCTCTTTTTTCTCTTGTTGCTATCCCCTTTAGCTTTTACAATGCTTCTTCTAATCCAGTTTAAAGCACATCTCTCCTCTGGGCATCAATAAAGAGTGAATTTTCCCAGCAAGTGGCAGATATTTAATAGTGAAATCTTACTCTCTCCTCAGCAGACAAAGCTACGATGGGCTGGAAAAGAGGCTAAAGGAAGTCTTCAGGGAACGAAGCAGCATCCTGCATCAGCTCTCCAAGACATCAAAAGAACTGGACAGCATAAAAGGAAACCTTCAGGTTGGAATTTTACTTTTTTTATGCAGACAGCAGCATTAGGAGTTTCTTTTGGCTGAGACTTAAGAGCGTTACATGATTTTCCAGGCTATTTTCGGTCATCTAAAGTCATTTTACTTGTTTTTAGTTTGCGTGCCATAAACCAAGTTGATTTCCTGAAATATTGATGTGTAAATGTTTTCGATTCGCCAAGCCAACCCATTTTTCCTTATGTAATGTGTTACTAGAAAGGCAGATGCTGAATAATAGAAATACAAATCCACAAGAAACACTTTTTGCATCAATAGAAATATTTCCATAAGCAGGAAAAATACATACTGTATATAAATACCCTAACTTCCAACATTGTTCCATCCTCTAAAATATACTTTTAAAGTATTTCATAACACTCCACCTAATGTTTATAGTGTATCTAAAGTTGGGTTATATTATAACAAAATTATTAATATTATTATAACAAAAACCTTCATGATAATTTTCTTTTACAACAAAAATAAAAAAATAAAAAAACAAGCCTAACCAGCAAACATTCATTCTTTTAATATTCGGTTTGAAATGCAAATAGAAATAATAATCATGTTTTTTTTAGTTTTATAAATCCAAAACAAAAAACAGTTAAAATAGTAAAGCAGCAACATGCTGTGTTTCTGATTCCAAAGCAGTTCTGTCTGCACTTGTACTGTAGGTTTAATTAATCTGTTGCAGCACAATGTTTTAGCAACATGCTTTCTCTGTTAACATGGCAATAATATCAGGTGAATGTGGTGTTCTGGGGACTAGGTGCTGAGATGGATGCAAGCCAGAAACACATGGAAACTGAGCCAAACAACTTTAAAGACAAGATGCACGGTTGGAGAACGAGACTGCAGCAACTAACGAATTAATTATATATCAAAATCAATTTCTGTACATATGTCGTTTTTCTAGTTTAACTTATAAATTTCAGATTATAAAAGAATAATGAAAAAGCATTATTATTAAGTACAGAATTCAGATTGAATTAAAGGGCAGCTGAAACTGATCCAGTTTTGTGCCGTAATATTTTTAACTAAAATGTATTAAATTTGGCAGCAATGGAAATATTTTAATGGAATTTAAAAAGAAGGCATTAGTACAAAACATGCAGAAAATAGGAGCTAATTCAGAGGAGAAGTCATGCATTTATAAGTCACTGACCGTTATGTCAATACTAAAGCATGACCCCGTCTTCCCTGCTCACCAGTAAATGACTAAAACTTAAACATTTTCCTTCTTTGTTTTTAAAGGAACTTTACTGTATGTAATCCTAAGTTTTTTGAATTAGCGACTGCCATCTATGGCTCTTAGCGGTACTGCAACCTCCACAGTATGCTCGTGCATGACAACCTGGAGCTATTTTCCAGCATGAAATACGATCATTTACTCACCCACTGTTAGTTTTGGTGTAACTTGAACTCCTTTAGGAGATATTTAGATCCACTCACGATCAGCGTACATCCAATATGATGAGAGTGAATGGGACCAGCTCACGCAGCCTCTAAATAATATATTTCACCAATAAGTTGTTATAAATCGCTCGTACGATCCCTCTGTGAGCTTCATGCGGCTCGGAGTTGCTTTTTGTGGCGATCCGTCGTTACTTACAGCCAGTACAGGCGTTGTGATACAGCCCGGAAGTGACGTCATCCAAGCTACCGCTTCAAGTTAATGGCTATAAATAACAATTGATGGCCACAAAAAGCAACTCTTCAGCAAAATCTTACATTTAGTCCCTTTAATGATTAGCTTCTGGTTATATCACTGCTCAAAGAATTCTGACCAAAAATCAAAATACTCCACCACACACTTTGAGCAAGTCACAAGACACGATTAAGAAATATCTCATCTGAAAGAAAATATCTTTTATTTTCTTTCAGGTTTTCCTAAGAGGGCACTTTAGATAAAATGAGAGAAGTCTGCGGACTTTGCAAAGCCGAATTTAGTTATCATAGAAGTAGTTAATCCCTGGGTCTATCACTCAAAAGCAAAGCATCCTACTGAATCTAATTCCTCACCAAACAAGACTGCTTGAAGGCATCTTTCCACTGAGTGTATGTGCACTGCATTCCAGCTGCGCTTCGGTTTCTTTCCAATCACTGGAGTGTGCCAGTTGCAGTCCTCTCTTCTGCATCCATAAGATCACAAATTCACAGGAAAATTGCGAGATCATAGGTGAAAACATGATCTCGCAATTTTCTGCCATGGATAGAAAGTCTGCATGTAAACAAATTCCCATCTGAGGTTCATTTCCTGGTCTTTTAGATCCTTTTTATGAGTTTTGTTTACGACTAACTCCCACCATTGTTTTTTTACCTGGTTAAGTTGTGCTTCTTGTTGTAACAATTTTGTTTTAACTGGCAATGGCATATTCCCTTCACTGATTACCTATATGTATCAGGGGTTTAACGATTCATTTTAACAACGATTTGATTCATATCAGGGTTTGTTGTTATGAGATGATTCATGAACAATTCTAGTTCATTTAGAATGGTTCAATCCGAAACGATTCAGTGAATTGAAATTGATTCATTATATCTATCAACAAATGTAATCAAAAATTCAACCAGTGTGATTGTCATGAATACCTGGATGCTGGACAGTGCAGGGAAGTTTCTCATTAAGAAGAATCTTAGTTTCTTGCAAGGGAATCAAGTATAAATTAAAAATATGGGTAAAAACAAAAGAAGAAACTATGATCTTGCCAAGCCCATATCGATCTGTTGATTCATAGGAATAGAAAATCGATATATCGATATTGTCTCTGCAAAGACGTTGGAAAAGCTGAGAACCAGCCTTGGACATAGAACAATTATCTCAGCGCTGGCACACAACTTCCTCCCAGTCACCGGAGGTCAACTTCATTACAGCTTTAGGCAATACCAAGAATTGTAGAGAGACTCATCTACAGATTCTTAGATATCCTTCATAACTTTTCTGTCTTACATTTGTCATTCTAGTAGAGCTTGACTCCCACTTATATATTTAGATGCTGTGTATTATAGAAACCTTTGTGTTTGCTCCCAGAGTTACATACAAACTTATATTTTTCTCTGATAAGCTTGCTGATGTTTTTACGCTTTAGGCAAAACTCTGGATGCAGTAGAATTGCCAGAAAATCAATGATCAAACAGAGGATATTTTCACCTCTGCTGTGGTGTGTGTTTGCCAAAAATGTCCCATGTGCCTGTAAAAAAAGCACCTGTCTGGCCACCGTTACCCCTGGGGCAGACTTTGATGTCTACTTACTCTAGGCTAGCTAGTTTGGGATCTATCATCACCCTGAGTTCTGCACTATGTGGGCAGGGCAGAGGTTGGGTTTGATTTAAAATGGTGTACTGTGGAATAAATCTATTCTTCAGGGGAAAAATACATCATCAACTTTTAAAAGAGAATCACGTCAACAGGGAAAAGCATCCCATGTTTGTGGAAAAGATGATGTACCATGTGCTTATAATTTTAACAAGGTGCCCTCTAGGTGCAGGACAGGAACTCCAGTTATTTAACTGTGGGGTGCTGGAGGATTTATTTCTGGCAGTAGCCCTGGGAATGTTTTGAAGCTGTAAAAATGGGTTTAAAGTAGCCGTTGTGTTGTTTAAATTCAGTGTCAAGATGGTAAAGGCTGTAGGGATTTGCACATATAATGGATTATGGCTCCATCGTGGAGGTATAGCTTGTATCAAATCCCCCTTTTATTTTTTTTAATCTTTTTTAATAATTTCTACAGACCTATACATAATATACAAATAGAATTCTAAATATTATCCATCTTACGTATATCTGTACCTGTAAATCATAACTATTTCAGCTTTAAACCATTTTATGGTCTAGAAACTGATTCAGCTCTCTTGGTGTGAAATTGAACAGAGTATTTTATGGCTGAAGGTAGCTAAGGAAGAGGTAAGAATATAATCACACAACCTCTACAGTATTTCAGAACGGCACCCAAGGCATTTTTTCAAGGCTTGTCTCACTGAAAGTTGTGAAAAGAACATGGCTTTGTGAAATTCTGAGTAGATACAACATGAAAAAACAAGTTTATCCTCCATTGTCATGGTTGTGAGATAGAATCCTCCTCCAGTTAATGGTCCTGGTCCAAAATGTTTCAGATTTCAGATTAATTCATTTGAGGAAGAGAATAATGCCAAGCTAGGTAAAATCTAAACAAACTAAACAGATTTAACAAACATGGCATATGAAGGCTATGAAAAATAACCGAGGCTTGGATTAATTACCACAAGAATAAAGTATGAAAAGTGAAAGGAAACATATTTCTTTGTGGTTATTTTCAACATTATTATTCATTCTAAATCCTGCGTTAATGTAAAATTAAGGTATGTTCAGCTGTTGCATGCAAAGATTATTTGGATACAACATAGAACTGCAATCAAGGAAATTAATGGTTAAGTACACTTTGACAAGCTTTTTCCTACAATAATAAATCGTGTTCTATCAGTTGACTCATTGGTCATTTAATAATCATTTCAACTGCATATTTCTAGAAATTTTCAGTCTTTTAATCAATGACAAATACTTTTTTTCAGAGGTTTTCAAAAGCAAGGGTGCTGATATTCTTGCCAATTTAGGGGGATCTCGTATCTCTGTTCCTCCAACATCAGGTTGCTGGTGCTCTTTGCCAAGTGGCTCCCAAAAAGAAAAGGGACTTGAGAGCTTTCAAAAGTTACAAAAATACTCATATTCAAAATAATTTGTGCACTGTGGAAAGTTGGCAGTGTAACCATCTATAGTCATTTACAGCAGCCCATTTTGTAGTGGGACTGATACATGAGATGTTCTGGGAGAATCAGCATTACAGATCCTGTCGCTATGGCCAACAACACTGTTAATCTTTAATTATTTAAAAGTGGATTATTGTTACCTTTTCCCTTTTTGCATCATTAATGCACAGCTGTTGTGTGTGTGTGTGTGTGTGTGTGTGTGTGTTTGTGTGTGCTGAGACAGAGATTAAAAAAACTGAAAACTTTTCAATCACAAGTAAAATCTACAGTAACTAATTGGGTTGGAAGATCAACATTTATTTATTTGAAACATCACCAACTATCTGTGTTGCTTAAGCATGCTTAAACTGTTGTAGCAACTGCAGAGGAATATAATACAAGTGTACACAAAACAAACAGAGAATTCATAGAGGAATACTATAAAAGGGTTTTATAGAAATTTATAGCTGTTACTGCTAAGTGCAACAAAATGCTCTTAAATAACAAGCTGCTGAGTTCCTATATAAATAGCACATATTTATTTATCAAGTTATCCAATTTTTGGCTTGCTTGTTTGTTTATCGTGATCCTAAATTTCAAGCTACAACTAATGGAAATGTGAGCTTGTCATTCCATTGCCATAAATAAAGCCTAATAGCTCTCTATCAGGTCATTTAATTTGTATCTTGGGATAGCCAGAGCAGTTGTATGATGATTAATCCATCTAAATGCTAAACGTGAAATGCATTGATGTTGCAAATTCTATCTAAACATTCTAAGACAAGGACCCGAGTATGGTTTTCAACTCTAGATAAGATTGTTACTTTGAGATATACACTGTGTATTTTCAAGTGAATCTCAGTTTTTTTAAGAAGTCAACTAATTAGGTCAATTAAAATCTATCATGACATTATTTTAGTGTAATTTTTTTATTTGTCTTTTGACTTTGACCCTGAAAGCTCCCAACTGGGAACTACCCTGCACACAAGTTGTCATGGCCAGACATCAAGAGACAATACAACCAAGGAAGCTTTCTATGGACCTTTTTAAACTTGTTACTAATCTTTCCAGATTAGTGATACAGATTATTAACAGAGAGATGTTTTATTGCTCATCTGTGATCGCAATAATTTCTAACAAAAAAAAATAAAACAGAAAACAAAAACAGACCCCCAGTATTGTGTAGGTGCTCTCAATATCACCAAAACAGCTCCCATCCATTCGGACATGGACTTCACAGGACTTTTTATTAGGAGTGTTGTGATATCAGGGACCAGTTAATTAGCAGAAGATCCTGTGAATCCTTCAAGCTTTGAGGTGTGGCTTCATGGTTCAGTCATGGTTTTTTTTATTTAATTTTTTTTTAAACACACACAAAAGCTAGATTGGATTGAAATCTCGGGGACTACATATTTTATGTTCCTTAACCCTTCCTGAGTAAAATCTTACCATGTGACAAGAGAGGGGCCACTGCTATCAGGATTTATCTCTGTGTGTGGTATGCGACAATGTTTAGGCAGACGATACAAATCAAAGTTGCATCCAAGTGAACAGGCTCATTTGAGATAAACTTGGCCTTTCCACTAAAAAAAGGATTACAACAGATGGCAGCTACAGAGAGGAGAGTCAGAAAGCCACAGTCATAGCATCACTTTGTCACAGCCCCCACTTTGTATATGAAGTAATAGAAAGACATAAATTGTTTGGGTAACTCTCTTCCTGTCATGGCTCTTTCGGTTATAGACCTTTAGAAGTGTAAAGTTTTCCCTACAGTCGTACTGATTGTAGGGTGGGGGATCACGGTTATTTAGATTTCCCTCAGATTTGGAATTTAAGTCGACAGCTGAATTGTTTACCATTCTTGAAAAGGTTAAATGAATTGAATAAAAAATGCTTGATCAGTCCCGGATGGGATGATTGTTTGCTTCTTGTATTGTGGTGTATTCTGTGCATTGCACAGGAAGCCATTTCCGTTGGGAGCACAGTTTTGCACGGAGGATGCGGCTCTTCAACAGCAACAATGTTTATGGCTAGGGCATCCAATTACAATCCATATTAAAGCCAAGATGCATCTTTCCAGTAGAACATTACATTGTTATAAGATGATCAATGTTCTGAATTTCACCCGCCTATGGTTTTGATGCTGCTGCAGATCTGTGATGTTTTGTCACCAGCTGCTATATGCTCCCTTTTTTTCCAGCCTTCATCCTCGGTATAGATTCATGTGAAATGAATTTTGGGCTCAGGCTCTTTTGTGACAGAAAGAAATAGGTTTTATAGAATTATAACTGTAAGTGCAACTTAAGGACAACCTCCCTTTCCTGCTGAGTGCCGCAATTCCTGAGAAGTCTGGACATTTTCGTTTCAGCCCATAAAAGAAATATGTAAATCGACTTGCTTGTAGGAAAATCGAAGAACTAGCTAATTCATAATTACCCATCAGGCTTCTGCTTAAGCACCAGCTGAATCCAATCTGCATCTGCATGCACCCTCATTAGGGCATTCATTTACAGATTGTTAAAAGCAGTATAATTTGGTAAGGTGGCACCAACAACATTTTACATCTGCTGCTCATTTATCAACATTTTCCTCAATAATTTGATTTATGAGAAGCTTTTTGCATTGTGTTGTAACATTTTGTGTTGTGTTCTGGCTATAGGGAACATTAAGGTTTTGCCTGTGGGAACTTAAACTCTCAGGTACACTGTGAAACATTTGCTGCACAGTTCTGTGTCTCTGCATGCAGTGTTCTTTATTTGTAATGTAATAATAAATATGAAGTTTGTCATTTTCACAAGCAAACCTTTGCAGGAAATACAACTTTTCATCTCTTGTCTTTTAGTCACTGAAAAATGATGACACCGTGGCCAAGAAGGATGTGCAGAGGATTCTGGAGCTCAGCCATAAGCAGAGGTAAAGTGGAGCATCATGCATGACTGAGACATGACTTTTCATCAATGCTGCCCTTTGCTTGATTATCATCATAATTCAGCTCAGAAATATTTAAACATTTGTTACATTGGTGATTATTATTCTGTCTAAAATAATTGAAAAGACAGTATTTTGATAAGGGTGACCCTTGCTGTTAGTGTTACAGTATTGAATTAAAGTTAAGATCAGAATGAATAAGGAGAAAAAGCAACTACCTTGGCAATTAAATCCTGACTTTTTCATTGCTGGTGTGTTCTGCAGCCAGAATAAGTTATATCACATTTTGAGTCATACCTTCAATTTGACTGCTTTTATTGGAAGTTGACCAACACAGCCCCAATACTGAGTGATGTTAACACTTCAATGAACACAATTTGCCTAATATGACCTCTTTAAATAAAAGAAACAAACAACAAAAAAAATATTTCAATCGCCATCTACCTCCTCACAGTTCATTTAGTTGAAGGTGACTCATGACTTTCAAGTGCAAAAAGTTTATTTCCAGATGGTACAGAAACAAGCCATTAGGTTATTACTTTTCCGCAGGAATTACTCTTTTGACTTTGTTGATCCCTGATTACATTTAACTGACCTACACATCAAAGTTAATGATTTGAATATTGCTAAGTCATGCTAGTTGAATGCATTTGGAAAATACATTATTAAGTCAGGTTATCATAAGCATAGATTAGTTTGGTATCATTGTGGAGAAAGGGTAAGATGGATCATGCATAATTCAATCATAAGTCCTTCCTGTATATTTGAAAGTACATTTTTCTATTTGGATAAAATGCACATAAACAATGTGCAATTTAGTGATCATCTTTTGCAATCAGCCTAAAAAAGGATTTTTAACTAAAGTGGTCTACCAGTTTGGATGCTCTGATTAATGCTGTATGTAATGAGTCCATTTGTGATTAGTAGTGATTCGTGGCCTCCCATACTCTCGGAAATGTCAGACATATTGAAGTCCGGCCTCTTGTGTGCAGTACCTTGATAGCCAATCAATAACCCATCACAGTCTGTAGCAGCTCTTACATGTCATCAAGCTAAAAACCATAAAACTGCAATTCGCCTTGATGTTGCCTATCAAGTACTTTGCAAGTTATAGTTTGTGTTTTTTTCTTGTTTTTTTTTTTTTTTTTGAGTGTTATTAATCCACCTTCAGAGTTCCACGGCTGCCAAGTGTGATTACTAGCTGACTCTATCATGGTGGAGGCAGACAGGTGATTCATTGAAAGTCATTTATTTTTGACAAGTCTTAACAGAATTTTGATTGCTTTCCTGAAAAATAATTTTGCCCCAAACTCCAAGACAACAGAAATATTTACCAACAGAGTGGAAATATAGCTTTACAATGTTATATTTTAAACGTTTTAAACTCCCAACAACTAAATCAGCTTTGACTTTTAGATGCTTAGCTCCAATTATGTTTATTTGATGTTTCAGTCAAAGAGACAGAAAGTAGAAGGCAGATTTTATGTTTGTGCAAAGAGGGGTGGGGGGTGGGGCTTGTGTGTGCTGTGTGGGTGTGTGTGACGATTTATAGGTGAAAAAGAGTACGATCAGGAGTGATTTATTAAACTTTAATATTTTAGACTTACTTTTAAATAATTATTTTCATGGTGTAAAGCTTTTTGTGATCCATCTGTATGAAAAGTTCTATAAAGATAAAGTTTGATTTGACAGAACTTGTTAGAGTTATCTGATGAGACGTGCTGACTTCCTCTGGGCCATCACCTCATACTCTTTATGCCCTTTTCTGTCAGTTTGGACAGTGTTGGTTTGACCTGGAAAACATTGCTATGTCTCGGATGCAGGATATGGGATTATAAATGAAATGCCAAAGCAGGGGTGGACGGCTGGTTGCTGTGAAGAAAAATGTTTGCTGTACCGAACTTATGCCAAGAGACAAGACCACTGGCATATAAAATGCGAGATATGTGGCTGCTGAGCAGTCAGATCCGTTAAACGCCAACTCTGAGTGTTGCTGTAGTTACATGAAAGGCGCTGCCGCTTCACTACTCCACCACTTCGCCATAATATACGTCACATGCTTTTAAATCTGTGGCCGTGCTTAGAATCAGTAAACAGGCTGTTGGAGTTTAACAGTGCTGCCTCGTGTTGTGATTTCTACAGATCCCATGCCTGCTTGATTCATAATTCATTCTTGCATTGCCCTTTTATACAGGGTCACATCAAGTAGTATTAAAATAGCCTTTGTGTAACATTTAACATTCATGTTAAGCACATAGTAAATGCCAAATCAGTCTTCAGTGACGTGTAAAGCTGCAGTGGACTGATGCAAATACTACAGTATCAAATGTATGCAGGATGACACTGCGTGCCATTTCTACAGTCACCTAGATTCTAAAAGCTTTTTTCCCGTTTTGGCATTGTGATTAATTTGTGTTATTGTGACATGATGATAGAGATAAATTGTCATTAACTGCATCAGGAGAATAACAATCTGTGATTCGGAACTTTATCAGGCTCAACAGAAAAATATGATACTGAAAAATGTTGAATGATTCTTTTGAAAATAATTCAATTCAATTGTATTGATATAGCACATAAAAAACAGCTTCTGCTGACCGAAGTGCTTTCCTTCAAAAGAAAACCAGTACTGGAATGATGGAATTACCGTACCGTACCGTCCTCTTCCGCTTATCCGGGGTCGGGTCGCGGGGGCAGCAGCCTAAGCAGGGAAACCCAGACTTCCCTCTCCACGGCCACATCAGCCAACTCATCCGGGGG
>JAVQJG010141888.1:0-12543 GCA_036024015.1 Craterocephalus amniculus
GTGATTCGCCGGTGTAGGGCGATTGATTTATGAATTAGTAGATGTCGGCAAAAGACAAAGTTGGCAAATGTTGGGCAGATTTCAGAGGACTCAGTAATTCAGATAATATTAGATGGGGAAATAAAATAATAAAATAGTGTTTTTTTCCCCCAAACAGCGTTCTTTTTCTCTCGCATAGATGCGCGACTGCCATTATCCCCTGTGACCAGTTGATGTCGCTAGGTCCTAAAGATGGCAGCCGCAGGCAAATCGTGACGTCAGTGAAACCCATGTATTGTTTGTTTTTGTAGTTTTCAACTTGACTGAGAAGAAAATGGTTAACTTTATATTGCAAATATTTTTTAAAAATTTGACCATCAGTGCCTGATACGATACAATTCCCAAGAATAGAAAATCACTTCTATGTAGCCCATGTTTTCAACTAACATTTACCGTGCAAATTTGAATGAATACATCAAATGATCGGGAAAAAAGAAAAGCCAGTTCCTGTTTGTTAAGCCGGCTGGAGGACATTTCTGTGAACACAACTTATCACCAGGGTATATATTATTGAGTTTTTTACACAATGCTAAAAAATGTAATCTTTTTGGAACACATCTGTAGCAGCAGCTGGCAGGTGTTTGGCCACAGTTTTCATGCTAATGCAGGTGCATCACTTTCAGTTCCAAAAGAGACTCCCTCTAGCACACAGCTGCAGAGCCTGGATTGTTTCTCAGGGAATGTAAAACTGAGAAGGAGAACAAATGACAGGGTAATTTTGACTTCATGTGAACAAAAGATTCTTGTCAGGGAGAAGAGAAAGCAAGAGAGTAAATTAGGCTTTGCAAACTTAAAAAGTGGCCATCTGGACTGGAGTATGTTTTTTTTAATAGTTGATTTAAGCAAATTAAAGGTTGACTTTCTGTTTCAGTATGACTGCTTGTTGATCAAATAGGCAGTGTCCCTTGGCAGAGTAGAACCTGTATGTGTAGAGTAAAAATAATCATTGTTATTCTCTGAATTCAGCCGGTCAGACAGGATTTCAGTTTCCTGCATCAGAGCAGCATGAAGCATCCTTCTCCTTTTACAGCCTCAGAGACAAAGTTTTTTTCCCTCCACAGCTTTTTTTCATTTGTTAATGCAGATTGTTTTAGGCATATTGAACCACTTTGAGCAGTTCAAGTTTGGGGTTCTTACTCGGGCCTTCAGGCAGAGTCCACTCGCACTCCGAGGGAAACTCATTTTGGCCACTTGCATCTGCGATCCATTAGCCAAACGACCCGACCTTAAGAGAGGGTTGCAACAAAGATGGACAAGCAGATGAATAGCTTTTACTTTCAGCTCAGCTCCTTGTTCATGGATCAGGGCAACACCCTCATTACTCATGCAGCATCAAATGACCTAAAAAAATCCACTATGCGACGGTCTATCCCAGATGCTGGGAGTTCAGAGAAGTTACCACAGCCTTTGCAAAGAGCATTTGATGGTTCTTTGATTACTGGTTTCCAGTTCATGTTTGCTTCCCTGGCCTTTACACACTGCAATTTCTTCAGATTCATTTCATGTAGAGGGAGAAATATCCAAATGCCTTCCCATCTTTACTCGATAAACATTGTTTGTATGCTTTTTCTCATACTTTTGTTGACTAATTCCTCAAACCCTCATGGATGCAGCCTAAACAACACTGTTATCTTTTTAACCACTTCTCTCTTTTTGAAGAGTGTGCGGCCTGAGGCAATGAGACATATCATGTTTGATCTATGCTGCATGCAGTGAAGGAAAAGTAAAAGTAAATGCAGATATATCTGCACTGGGGTTTTTTCCCTCTACTTTTCTTTTACTTTCTGTTTGCTTGCACAGACAGCCCCTCAAACAGGCCAGGTCTAAAATGATTATCCTTGAGAAGTCTGAGTTTTATTTTGAATTTTGTTTAGGAGAACATAATGTCATGCATCTGCTCCCGTATAAATAAACACATCTTTAACCTTTTGTGAAGCAGCGAGGAGTGAAAGAGGATGTTTATCAGAAAAGTTCCTGCAGTTATTAAGCTGACAGGACAAGTCTGCATTGTCTTGGCTTCATTTTTAAAGAAAAGAAACGCACAGTATTTGTTTTTATAAAATGTCCCGCAAACTGCAATGTTTGAACTGTTTTAACTCTTAAAAATGGGCAAAATAAAGGTACTTGGTAAAGGAAACAGTTTGTGCAACCTTTTCAGACTCTTGGCTAATCTCCAAAAACTGTGTGGTTTTAAAGTGACGGTTGGGTTTGACTGTAAGCCGTACAGTTTTATAGTCTGAGCCTTAGGACAGCCAGTACAAGGAAATCAATAAAATTATAAGGCAATTCCCTAAGACGTCCATCCTCTGTGAACCCTTATCCACTGTTTATCTGCCCTGCTCTGTCCATCTTCAGCCTGAGCTCATCTCTTTGTGTGCTTTATAAGGCCACGTAAGAGAAAACCAGTAGAACCGAAGCAGATTTACTGGAAACAGGAAGTTTAGGAGCCTTAACCCTAAATGTTTGTTAGTGTTTACTCTTAAACTGCTCTGAAAGCCCCACATGTCATTAAGGAACAATGATCTTGTAAGTGGGAGCAGCTGATGAAAAATTCACGCTGAACGATAACAAACAAAGTCGTTTTTTGTTTAGGGACTAATTAGTGCTTATAATCAGAATAATAACAAAAAAAACCGCGGTTTAAGCCCGAGCCTCTCCTCGGTGTCTGTGGGTGATTGTTAATCTGCTGCTTTTAGCTTTAAGTTATCTCTCTGATAGTAACCTGGTAACAACTGACAGATTTCACAAGATTAAACCTCAGGCAGAGTTAAGTGCCATTTGGTTTTCATTCTGTCAGCATGATCACAAAAAAACAAAAAAAAAAAACGGATACAATCTAATGAACCTTTTGTAGAGAAGTGGAGCAGGCTCAAATGAGGAAACAAGACCTTGGTCAAACATGGGTTGTTGGCTTGGTAATGGACTGAGCTCTTATTATTCAGTTATTCTGGCTAATAACATTTAATAACTATTAACTTAAATACTGTTTCCTCGGTTTAGCTTCCGTTGAAGTTGATCAGTGATGATGCTGGCTGAAATAGTCGCTGTGGTTTCCTCTGAAGGCTGATTTCTCCGATGATGTCAGCAGAGGTTGTTTTTTTTTCAAGCGTATTTAATGCTCGCTACACTTCACTGCTCTTTGCACCTTGCACATTGACCTCCAGGTGTACAGTCATCAAAAGACCACGCTCCGATTATTAATCGTAAGGGCGTATGCTTCAGGCAACACTGATTAAATCTCTGGTCCTTTCCAGGCCTTCGTATATAAATATAATCGTGAATTAACAATACATTGCTCATTACTCGTTACTGATATTTATTTAAAAAAATCTTTGGAGGCTGTGTGTGGAAAAACCAACAGGCCATGATCCAGCAGGTTGGAAAGCCACCTTCACATTTTCTGTATGATGTTATCCTCCCTGTTATGGAAAAAGATTTTATCAGACAATGTTACGTCAGTCTCTCTAAGTCTCCAATACCACCCAAATTTGGTCTGATTTGTCACTTCTTTGGAAAAGAGTCATTCAAGATGTCTGAATACCCGATAAATACAGTATTGCTGGCACTAAGTGGCGGTAATCACGGGCGATCTACCTCCTTCTGGTATTTTCCACGATGCTCCTTGGGAAGGGCTGAAGTGTGGAACCTTTCTGAACATACGATAAAACAGTGGTACGTTATATTTCAGAATGATTCAAACGCTAATTGTTGCCCCTCCTGCTGGTTTTTGCTGTTTCAACTCATTTTGATGACAGCTTTGACTCTCCTCTGAGTCAGGTCATCAGAGCTCATGACATTTATTCATCTACAGCTTTTTTAAAGTCTAACACAAGCATTTTGAGCATGTGTAGATCTTTAACTAGGCCAGTACATCACCAATAAAAACCCAGCATAGCAGCATTATGGGACCATATACCAGTATTATACCATGTCAGCATAGCCATTCTGTTGCACATGTATTGGCATGTTTGACACGACTCAGTTTTAACTTTTGCTCTACAGGGGAGTTCATGGTTCATGCTTCATGTTCATGTTCATGGAGTATGCTCTGGCGCTTGACCAACAGCGTTTGTGTTGATATGGTGGCTTTTTTATTTTTGCTTTTCCAAGCATGGCTCCATGAATCATGGCCAGACATCTCTACTTTCATCTTATCTGTCTTATCTGTCCCAAGCACATAGTTACAGAAATCTTGTGGAGTCTCTCCCTTGCAAGCTTTTTTCTAACTGCACTGTCACGAATGTGAGAATTTAACACGCAGAACTAATTAATGTTGATGCTGTTTCAGGTAAAGAAACATGGCCTCCAGCGGTTCCAAACTCTGTGTTTTCATTGCAGTCTGGATGTTCGCTGGAGTAGCACATTGTAAGCTCAGTTCAGTTTAACTTCATTCATAATCTTACAACTTAATATCCAAAATTATTCATGTATTTTCTCTTAATATTGACTTTTTTCTTCTTTTTACTACAGCTTTTGTGAAACTGAAATGTGATGAATCCAGCATAGGACTGCTGGGCCATCAGTCACTGCTGAAGTGTGCCATCATTCCAGGACCGGATGATGGAGACGTAAAAGTCAGAGCTGTGACTTGGAAGAAGACGGGAAATAAAGATTCCTTGTTGTATTTTTACAGGGGGGAAAATAAATTACAGCAAGGCTACCAATTTGCAGAGTCCTCCTGGGACGTGAACAACATGAACGTGTCCCTCCTCATCACACACACTAAGGTGGAAGATGCTGGAACATACAAGTGTGAGGTGGTCACTGACAGCGGTGATGACACAAACCCCACCAGCCTCACAGTGAAAGGTAAAGCAGACCCATGATCTTTGTAGAAGAACTTATTATTAAAACATTTTTCTAAGACTTGAGGGGGCTTTCCGGGACCATCAGATTGGGATTTCCCGTAAACGCATCCAACCGTCTCACTGCATGTTGCTTTTAATTTCTGTTCCAGTGCAAAAAGTTACCTCAGCAGAGATCAAAAGTTTTAGCAGCTACTTTCCTAAAAGTGCATCACTGACTTTATATGACTTTATATGCTTATAATAACTTGTGAAATATGGTTAGAAAATCTTAATCAGACACTTAATTGCTGTCATGAGATGGGCATCATGGTGCAACGTCCAACTCTTTGGTAACGCCTGCTTTCCATCTTGCTTTCACAGCCAGATACAGTGCACCTTCTATCTCTCGTGTGGCTGAGACAGAAACTCCAAATGCACACTCTGCTCTGCTCTGTACGTCAGAAGGTGGCTACCCAAAGGGTTCACTCCGCTGGTTTGATGAAACTAATGGGGAATGGACAGCAAGTGCCAAATCAGAGGTGAAGCAGATGGACGGTGGTCTGTTTAAGCTGACAAGCAGGCTGCCTCTACTGCCAAAATCCACCTTCTCCAGATACACCTGCGTCGTGTACAACTCCAGTGGAAGCAAAGAAGATGAGATCCTATTTGAAATGGAACCAGAATCAAAACAAGTAGCTGGTATGATACAGAGCTGACACTTCCAGCTTAACACAAAAATGATAATGCTGTGTAGGTTTTGTTAGCTCTAGCTGATATTCATTGCAACTGAAGTTACATAACACATATGTGGGGGTTTAGGATCGCTCAATCTTGAGCGAGCTGCCACCCATGTTTTTCTTGGCATCCAGGAAGATTTAGATTTTCCAACAGAAACGACAAAGTTTAACAGAAAATAGTGCACGAGTTGTTGTATTAACGTGCACACACATACTCCGAAGTGATTATAACAGCTGAATGCGAGGAAGGAAGGTACAGCCTAATAAGTGTGTTTGATCCGAAATGAAAAAACTAAGTATTGCAGCTGCATCAGATTTTTGAAAAGACAAACGAGTAAACAAACAGGCTGCAGCAGGTCTCTGATCTGCAGCTGTCACCAGAACTTCAGCTCACACAAAAGCAGGAGATGATCCAGCCCAGATATAAGCAGGCAGTCCTTCTCATGACAGGGAAACGCAACTTTTTTTTAGCTTTCCGAGCTGTGATCTAAGTTCTCACAGCTTCAGTATTTGTTTATTTGTCCTCTTACACAAGGTTGCAATAATGTTGCAAGAGTTGCAAAACACCAGTCATAATGTTGGGTTTACTTTCTGTTCTGAATGCAGAGGGACTGTTTTAATTAAAAAGAAATAATGAAGTGAAGGTTAATGTAGGTTGTTAAAGGACCACAAGTGCATGCATGCATTATTCCTTGTGTCCTCTGCATAATTTGAAGTCTAAAATTCTTAATCTCTAAATGGATTTAGGTTCTGAAGCATCTACGAATATGATTTACACGTCCAAAGTCATTGCTCCTGTTGTGGTGATCGGATCACTGATAGTGGGATTGCTGCTGGCGTTGCTGGTTTATAGGAGGAGAGCACAGAGTGAGTACAACCATGTATTTTCTTTACGTATTAATATAATTATCTTCCAGTTTTCATAATGGTATTTTAATTTTGACTTGTCCGTTTAAAAACAGCTAAAATGTCAATAAAACATTGTGAAATGTACAAACTGCAGCTCAAAGACATATTAATATCCACACGCATACACTCCCTGTGCAACTCTTCATCTTCCATCCGTTCAGTTTAATTTGAAAAGCACTTATTACAACAAAAAATCTCATCTGAGATCCTGTATGTTGAGTTTGTGTCAGTGAACAACAAACCTATGTAGGTTAAAAAATAACATATGATGCATGAAAAGCTTAATTTATCAGTCGCTCAAACTTTTACTGTTTAATGGCATAGATTTTTATTGAGATTAATTCATGGTGTCAAACTTTAATTTCATTTTGATCTAACATTTGGTAGAACAAATTTTTCAGTGACTAGTATACCTGCCTGAGACATCGCAACCACTGTCTTTGCTATCAAGTTACAGTTTCCTTTTTATTTAACTGCTGTTACTATTATATTATGTGTTATAGACATTTGTTGGAAAACATAGATTCTTATTATTATTGTGAAAAGGAAAAGAAAGAAAAAATCTGCAACTTTTATGTTAAATTTAGAGGAATCAACCAACTCCCTCAAACCACTAAACCATTAGAGAAACATGTTCTATAAAAGTTATGTGTTTATTTTCACCTCCAGTATTTAAAGGGACTATACCCGATTTCACTGCCGACTAGTTTTGGCGTTACACTCTCTCTGCCAGGTTAATTTTCGGAACATCCAGACTCCAATTAGCCACTAATAGCGTTCCCCTAGTGATCTGGTATTAAGTTACGGAAGTTAAACCCCTTAGCCGAGAAAAAGTGTCACACAAAAGAAAAAAAAAAACTAGCCGCTATTGCTACCTAAGCTAGTCAGCCGTGAAATCGGGTATAGTCCCTTTAAGAAGCTAAAGTACTAGGAGTTTGAATAAAACATGTAATAAAATAAAATAAAAAATTGAGAAAAATGGTATAAAAACACAGGTTGAATATTTTAAAAAAGTTCATGAATAATGCAAAGGATATAAAATTGTTATATAACTATATAGTTATATAACTTGTTATATAATTAATAAAATCAGATTAAACATAAGAAATCAGGAGAGAAAGAAATCAAAGTAAAATACTGATAATTAAAAAATATATTCAATTTAAAGCTTTAATAAAAAGGTAAGTCTTTAACTTTCCTTTAAAAATATCAACCCTCCAGCTGCCCTCAGATTCCCTGAAAGTAGTTTTCCACAGGCAATGATGTAGTGCCTGATGAATAAATAAGATAATTCATCCTCCAGTTTGTGATCTATTTATAAGTCAGCTTCATGGGAACCCTACTGCATAGGGACATTTCAGCATGAGATTTTAGCGTTATAAATAAAAGTACAATATTACTGTTTTTACTATCGAGTTTTTAGTGACAGCCCCAGTTGACATGCGAGACGTTTACTTCCTCATGCTAAACAATAAAAGCTGTGAGAAAGAGTGAGATAACAGAGGTGGAGAAACCTGTTGGACATCTGTCCGGCAAACGTTTAGGACTGGAAAGTACCTTCTGTCACCCTCGATAAAGAAATGCAGCTACTGGGAATTAGTTTCTGTCATCAGAACAAAACTGAGTAAAGCTTTAAATATTTGGAGTAAACGTGCACTCTCTGTCATTTTCCGATTTCTAGAAGAAGCCCGGAGACCTTCCACTACACCCCTTATGGGTACGTTCATCTCTGGGAAAACTATTGCTGCTGTTTCCATCCTCTCCTGTCTCACATTAACAGCTCACGTTCTGTTAGAGATCTGAAGGAAAACTTCTCTCCCGGCTATAAAACTTCCCAACTGGTGTCTAAAATTCATGGGTGTTTTTCTGGATTTTACTTTTACTGCTGAACATATCGATCAGGTTGTGAGATTAGATGAACCCAGACTCTCTTCACACATTCAGACTTCTGATCTCGTTCCAAACACGACTGAACACGTATGTAGCTGCATCACCTGACAAATCCAGCTGACTCACAGGTTGACTGACCAATAACATGTGCTATCTCTGGAATAACCGGGTATCAAGCCTATCCGTGTTTACTTTGAGTTTAATGACACAGTATTACACAGGACATGTGTTGAGTGTACTACATTCAGAAAGTGGGTTTGGTCCGTATAACCTGGCTTACGTTTTCGGGGACTTGTCTGTTCTTGCATGTCATTAACTTCCTTGATGCGGTGATCCAACCAACAGTTAGGTCTTACTTTACTTACTTTATTTTACTTTACTTTAGGTCTTACTTTATGTCACCCTGTCTTCCAGGTCAGTGGAGCGGAGTTCCGAGAGGTCAAGAGGACGTTGAGGAGGGTATGTACATTAGCGCTGCAATGTTTGACCGACTCATTTGTTCGGGTTTTGATAATCAGCTCTGTTTCCAGGTGATACTCAAGAGGTGAATGTGATCAAACAAGCACCATGAAATGAGGTAATCCAAAAGCTGTACACGAACACTTCCTGTTTTTCCTCCTCTTATCAAGCGTATGACCTTATCCTCTAAATCTCTCTGCAGGAGACACAATGTGCCACATGGGTTTGCTCATTTACACTCTCTGAAACACACAGCACTTCCTTGTTCGCTGACTCCCACCTCTATTGTGCAGCATTTCTGTGTATAACCAGGAAAAGTTGTAACTGTACTACTGTGATTGATCAGAGGAACTGTAAGCTTCTTCATCCACGCTTTTCCAATACTCTATAAAGTCTAAAATCATGTGTAAATGATGTAAAAGAGTTAGCTTTTCCATGTAAGACCAGCATTGAAAAGACAGGGAGGCCACTGTACGGTCTGAGTGAGGCTAAAACTGCCGCATCTGCCCGTGGGACCCCAGATTATCGACAGAGTCAAATCAGATATGTGGTGGTTTGAGGAATTGGTGTTTTCTGTAGATAATAAGTCTGTATTCAGCTCCTCCTTTTCTCCTCAACAGTTCTGAGGACCCTTCTGAATCATACTTTTAACGATTTCAGGAAATTAATAGTTTTGGTTTGTAATGAAAATTGCAGCTTCCATTTTTTTTCTGTGTCTCTGTATGCTTTGCAAAGGTTTTCAAAAAAAATTCCTCATCAGCTAATTCCATTCAAATTCCAAAAAACCCCAGTTTGTGCAGAAATCTATCATTACCACCTGATTTTCTGAACTCAAAGTTACTAACGAAAAGTGAAAACGATGTAGTCTTCAATCATATCTGCAAACACTTGTACAGAACAGTCTTTTGTAAATATTTGTAAGATGCTGTTTTCTGTTGGAAAATTGTGTTCCAAGCCAAAACCAACTTTTTTGTTCTTGCTTCTTTGTGATAAATGTGGACACATTATATAATTTTTGGCACCAGTGTGCAGAGTTTCTAGTCATTCAGTAGAGAAATTCACACTAATCTTCATCGCCTGGAGCAGGTCTTTGTTGTTACTCATCTGATAGCGAATCTGTGGGAAAATGTCGTTAAGCTTTGCATGTTCAGGGCAAAAAGATATTTGATCCAACTTCCGTGCAATTGTGAAGCTGTCACACTAACATGTAGCAAGGTGTCTCGCAGGTGTGCGACCTGCTGTTACTGCAGCAAATCTTGTAGCAAACAAAGATTTCATCCTTTTCTTTAATCATTAACCTGGCACAGCAAAAACTACCCCAATGTCAATGTTTAAAAGTCTTCATCTTTCAGTTAATGATTATCCATTTTTCCAAAGAAAAATTTTGTTGCCATCATGTTCCCTTTCATATATCAGGTCAAAAGAAAAATCTGAGCCTACAGCAGACACGGACTTTAATCACTGTTTTCTTTTTTAATGTTTGTGTATTTCTGTGATTTTTATGCACTGTAAGACGCAAATTGTGGTGTAAAATAAAACATTTTTAATGAGATTATTTTTGTAGTTTCTCTTCTGCTTGCTCTGGTAGATTTTACGTCAGACTCAGCAGTTCTTGTGAACGGGTTGTTCTGCAAAGCAGCTTGTTTCTTATTCCGGTAGGTTCTTTTCAGTTTCACAAGGATGCTGAAAATTTCCAAGTAAAATATTCATTAATGATTTATTTTGACTTATGTTAGCACAGCTGAAGGAATGTGTGTTCCACAAAGGCGGGTTTACATTTTTTTTTCTTTTTTCAGCACTAGTAGCAAGAACTGATTTCTACCTCCTTCCTGCTTGAGTCATTACTTTTCCTTCCTCATCTGCATTTTCTGCCCCTATATTCTCTAGAAATTTGCCAAAATCAATGTAATAATAAGCTCCGTGAACCTCAGAATAATGACTTACCTCCTCTGACTGAAAATGTACATTTTTAACAAATAACTTGTGACTGATTAATAAATGGTGAAATATCAACGCTTGTATTGTCTTTAAAAGCCTGAGGCCAAGATGACTCCTCATTAATTGCACAGTTTGTTATTGGCATGTGTGTAAGATGATCTGCCCGATTATTACAGAAAATAACCAGTGCTAAAAGCTTCTAACTTTTCAATGCAGTTTTCAAATTAAGTGAATGTTCTTGCAAACCTTTCACATCATTTATTGATGCCATCTGCAGGACAAGTAGCAGCACAGCAAAATGTTTAGATATAGAAAAATATAGAAACATTTAGATATAGAAAACATTTAAACACAGAAAATATTTAGACATACAAAGAAAAGAAAATAGAAAAAATAAGTAAAATAAATCAAAAAGGTAATCATCCTGTTAAATGTTTACCTATAAATCAAAACGAAGCATTTTATAACTAGCATCAACAAATTCAAACAATGTGTCATTGTAATTGGAGCTAAAGACATTTTCAATAAATTCTATGATATTTTATTCATATGATTTATTTAAGAAAATAAATGTGATATGTATCTACTTAAGAGATGTTTCTATACAAACATACTAATGTTTAGCTGAGTGTTGACAAAGTAAGTTACCTGCAGACATTGCTCTGTAGATCATTGATTTTTTGCTGTGGTGTGATTTTCTGAAACATAAGAGTTTTTTGTATTGAACTTGCAGGGTTTTTTATATTGATAAATGTCTTATTATTAATAAATATTAGAAACGAGTAAAGTAACTTTTCTCATATTATTAGTTGAGATTTCTAATGATTTATGAATGCATTTGTTCTGAAATTGCATCCATCACAATGGAAGCTGCTCCATTTTGCACTTTATTGAAGTTTATTGATCATGTCTGCTGTGGTGTTTGACCACATCACAGGGCAGAACTAAAATTTCGACAAAATGGAAGCCCGTATTGTGAATTGTTTTATTTATATTTGTTGCCACTTTATTAGATCCATCTACTGAGTTGGACTTCCCTTTGTCCTTCAGAAGTGCCTCAACTCTGTGTGGCTTGCATTCAACAATGTTTGGGAAACATTTTGCTCCACATTAAAAATGCCAGCATCACACAGTTGCTGCAAATCCATGATGAGAATCTGCCGTTCCCGCTCCACATCCCTTAGGAGCTCTTTTAGTTAGAGATGTGGTAATTGTGGAGGCCAGTGGAGTCCAGTGAGCTCATTGTCATATTTCAGGAAACCAACAGGAGATGATTTGATCTACAAACGGTGCCACGTTGGAGCTTGGGGGCTCCAAGAACTGAACTGTTGATACAAGGCAGGTTAAAACCAAACCATTCTTTCATCATGTTGTGTCCCCCAAAAGAAACATTTCTCCATCTTGTATTGTCCAGTTTTGGTGAGTACAGTATGTCTGAATTGTAGCTTCACTTTTCCCATTATTGAGCAAAATGTTGGTGTTTGGTTCCTCACTAAGATCAGGAAAGTGGATCATATAAAACCAGACTTCAGATCTTTACACCTGCTTCCTGTTTGCCATAGAATCTACTTCAAAATCCTGCTTGTGGTTTTCAAAGCACTGAATGGTTTAGGGCCAAAATACATTCAGGAATTTCTTTCTTTTTTTTTTTTTTTTACCTGTCTTGTCCAGCATCGTTGCAAGCAGAATGATTGTCTGGCTGCTGTTTGGTGCCGGGCAAATTTCCTCTATCAAGTAGGGATTTATACTGCATGTATAAAGTCCCTCTTGAGGAGATAAACTTT
>JAVQJG010141896.1:0-19059 GCA_036024015.1 Craterocephalus amniculus
TTGACATATCTGCATTTTTTATGGTCCCATGTTTTCTAACACAATGACAGATAACACAAACTTGAAACATGTGCTAAAAACCAACTAAGCTTGAGACTAAGACTTTGAGTGGGTGACAGATGAAAGCTGTCTTCCAAGAATTTACATGCAAAATTCTAAACAAAGGTATCAGTCTGCAGTTTTTCATGCTACTTCATTACTTTGGATAACCTTCTGACCATTTAAGCTTCTTATGACCTCCCCAGCAGCAAACACAGTGTTTTATCAACCATGAACCATCGTGTTTATCAGACCTTATCAGAGCCTAGTTCTTCTTTAGCAGCAAGCGGTAATGATGAGAAACAGGCACAGCTCCAGAAGAAGGGCGAAATCACGGGTGTTTGACATGTTGCTTTGGTTGAAAACTGACATTAAATGCAGTTTTGGAAAAGAAGTCATGTTTTTGGTAGGGTCTGGTCTCCAGTAACAGGCTAACCATCTATCACTTTTGTAATATTAGATGTAAATCACTTTGAAAATAAGATAAGATTATCAGAAAGTCTGTTTTAAAACCAAACATTGCAGGTTTATGTGTTTACTTCTCTGCATGAAATTTAAATAATGGCTATGCATTGCTGACGTTTTTACATCTGTGATGCAAGCCACTACACCGCGGCAATATGCTGTAGAAGTGGACCCTTGTTAAAAAAATAAGCAGAAGCAGCACAACCACCTGCGAGAAAAGTCTCCCAGATGGTGTGAATGAGGACAGTGATTACTTATTTAGTAGCTGAGCTGAATAAGGGAGAGGAGAAACAGGAAAAGATGGGAAATGATAAGCAGGTGAAGAAATAAAAACAGACAAATGACCTAGACTTCATGCCCTCCATCATCGTGTCACATTTTTACACGAAATCTCCAAAGTCCATGAGTTATGGTGCCAATATTATAGCCAAAGTGTTCCTCAGATATCATGTTCAGAATGAGAGACACACAAGGTGCTTTATTCACAGACAGACAACCTGAAAACATTTCATGCCTCCAGTTATGGTTGTCGCTGTCACTGAGGCGTAATAAAGGAGAACCAAGCAGAAAGAAAGCACCTGACAAAATAAAAAATTTGCCGTGCATGCCACACCTAGACTCTACATAATGCGTTTCAGAAGATTTTCAGTTTTCATTCAATCCAAGGCTTTGTCTCGTTGTTTCTCGATGCCTTTCTATCCCTGAAATTCTCTCGCTTTCACCTCATTATCAAGCAGCTTTCATTTGCCGTCCTGAAAATCCATCACAGTCTGGACCAGAGTTAGAAGGAACAAAGAGAAAGGGGGAGTGGGATAGCTCTCTTGCTTCAGTCTCTATTAGGCTGACATGACAGATGTTTGCATTAAAAACTGTTAATATGTCAGCAGCAGTGCTTCAAAGCTAACTCCTTCTCTTTCCTGCTTAAACACAAACAGTGAAGAACAAATTGATCATGAAATTCATTTTAAGGTAAAGATTGTCTATTTGATGTCTACAGGCTGCTATTAAAACATTTCATTTGCCTTTAGTGACTTAGAGGATTGCTATTATGGATCTGTCCGTCTTCATAAAGCACACCAGAATCAATCAGTTAAAACATGCCTAACATTACTTCATCTTCCATTTTTATTTGGAAGATTTCCGCCCAGGTTTAAGCAGTTTAGGGATAAATTCTAAGTTATAATGTAGTACCACATTATTTGTTCATCTTTCTTTCAGAAGTTAAAATGTCATTTTAGCTTGCTACATTATTATTATTATTAACAGTAACTTCACCATGTGAAAGTTTTGGGCTGAAGGTATGTGCTTACGCTTGATAAAAATTATTTATGGTGGAAACCAAACTGTTTATTACTTGGAACTCACATGTCAACCCTACTACTGATGCTTGTCAGATATATATAAACAACTTCTAAACCCAAGTAGTTGTGCTGTCAAAAAAACTAACCAAACGATGAATAATCAAAGGAAAAATGTAAAAAAACAAAACAATGATCTCTCACAAGTGTCTAACTCATGATTTGTAAAATGTAAAACAGCAACTTAAAAAAACATGAAAAATCCCGACATTTCCTTCTGCTCTTTCGATTATTTATGTGCAGCACAATCATGGTATTGGTTGACACATTAATGAACGGGTAAAATCCCAAAGCAACATGTTCAAAAAGATGAACCGTGCTTCCATCACCAGTACAGACTGATGAAAATCATGTTAACTTCCAACCAACTTTCAGCCATATTCTGGTTCACAGACCGGTCTTACTAAGATACTCAAGAACCACCTGGTTGCCGGTGTAGCAGTGAATCAGAAAAGCAGGAGTCCAACTCACATCAGGGTCAGTAAGTTTATGCCGTTAATAGTTTTTTGCTTCACTCAGGAAGATGGAGTGGTTGTCCTTCAGCTGAGAGGTTGCTCGATCGATCTCCAACATGGCCACTTCACTTGTCAAAGTGACTTTGGTGAAGATACTGAACCCCACTGTGCTCCAAAATGTCTTCCTCTCTGGTACATCTTAAGTCACTTTGGATAAAGGAGCAGCCAGATAAATGTAATATGACCTAATGTAGGACTCACTAACACAAAGCCAAGCTTATAAAGCAGACTTACCACATATATGACAAGGACATATTAACTAGTTTTATGAGTTCTCTTCCTGTGAGGATCTGCAACACAAAATGGTAAATTTATAGGATAAATTGAATAACCTAATGAATTTCTGTCTCTATAATATCAACTTTCACATATAAACCTCTGACTTTTTCCTGCGATGACTCCTCAGTATAACAAACAGTCTTCCTCTGTGGTGTTTTACTGTAAATGCACATAAGGGATGTTCTTGTTTTTCGCCAGCAGCCAGGTACGCAGCGCTGGCCGTGTCTCCTGTCATACAACGTTTAACTCAACTGCCAGAAGCCACTGAAGTTAAGCTACTTAGGAAAGGCAAGAATATGACAGGAGCAGAGCGGCAGAAAAAGGGCAAAGGGTGGGGGTGTGGAGGGGAGGAGGGGGAGGCATAAAATGAGCTTTCGCCCAGAATGGGACAGAGAAGAGGGGAGACAGACATGAGAGAAATAGGGCAATAGGGGAAGAAGAGGTGAGGGTGACTGAAGAGATTTTGGGGGGGTGGTTAGGAGACGGGATGGGCGGGAGGGGCGTTAGAGAAAGAGTCACACGTCATGAGGAAGGATTTTAAAGGCAGGTCCACAGATGGAGATGGGAGAGAGATGGGAGGGGATTTGGTGAGGATCGATGGAGAAGCGGTGAAGAAAATGTAAAGAGCTTGAGGGAAGCTGGGGGGATTTCAGCCGGCTGGGTCCAGTCCTGCAAACCGCTCCCCCGTTCCTTCGCCCAGACACGTGACTAAATGAATTTCATGATTCAGGGGATTGCTACACCTGGATGAGCCGGAGAAGCATGCTAATGGTGCACAACTCATAAAGTTATGACTCTGCTCTCTGCTCGATGCAGAAATCCTGGAGCGAGAGGAGGCGGAGAATAGCAGGGGAGGATGAAGGGAAAACAACAGGATTGGGAAAATGCACGGAGCTGAATGCAGGGAAATTGTTTCATGACAAAAGGAGCAGGGGCAGATGAAAAATGAGATGAAATGAGGAGGAATAGCTCGGGGAAGAATAAGGGAAGAGGCGGAAAGAACAGATGAGAAATGGAAAAGCAGGAAGGATAAAAGAGTAGAGAGTGAGCAGACATATGGTCCTACTGCTCACATTTTCAAAAGCAGGTGTCTACACCTTCACCCACTCACACACACACTTACACACCTGACACTATGGGAGATATTAAGATCCTTTGGGCCATATGAGACAGATGGTATAGTTCATGTTAATCCCTTGCTGCCCTCCGAACTGACCCTTCCTCAGACAGTAAACACAGTGGCAGCCAGCCAGGAATTCTCCAAAGACTTTAAAAGTGTTGAATACCAAAACAAGCTTAGACCCAGAACCTGACACGGCTATCACCGACCAGCCAAGCAAAGCCAAGTAAATGCTACGCTTGTCTTTCTCCAGGTGTGTACTCCATGTCTGTGTCAGAGGACAAAGTGCCAGGAGAGGAGGTGGGCCGTCTGAAGGCTAAAGACCCCGATCTAGGAGACAACGGACTGGTGAACTATCGCTTAATAGATGGAGACGGGCTGGGTGTGTTTGAGCTGACAACCAACTCGGAGACGAGAGAGGCTGTTATTAAACTGAAGAAGGTAAGAAGAGATGGAAGGGATTTAAATATTCCTCTCCATCTGGAAAACCAGGATTCTTTCTGGGGTTTTGAAACTTGTGCAGCGACTCTTACAGCACAGATACATATTTAGAGGAATTTCGGTTCTCACACAAAATGTTGAAAGTGGTGTGTCAGAAAGCATGAGACAAAACAGGAAGTTGCTCCCTGAAGTTACATTTAAAACAAAGCCATTTGCTTCATCTGCTGACCATCCTGGTATCCACCTTTAGAAAACCTTTCCTTTGATCCAATTTAATAGGTTATAATCAGCAGCTGCTTAAAGATTAAAAAAATATCATCTGGGGGCCAACAACATGCTAAAGAGCCTCACTACTTTGTTTCATGATACAAACTTGAATAAGATAAGAATATGAGTAAGCTTAGTTGGTTAAAATGCTTACTTTAGTATGCATTTCAATGACATAGCTGCAATTTTATCACATACCTAAAATTTTCTTTATCCATGTGTTTCTACTTCAATGTAGTTGTTCTCATTTTCCTACTTCGTATACCTTCCTGTTGTTAGTAAATGACTGCTAAGGTATTTTCCATTGTGATATAGTGACCTCTTAAGCCAAAGTTCCAGCAGGGGAAAGTAACTGGAGATGTTTTCACTTTGGTCATACCAAGCTAAGTATATAAACACAGAGTTGTAAGAGTTTCTGACATGGGCCGAAGCTCTGCATTTCCACAATTAGCTCTTATGGAAACTATGTGTGCGTCATCAGCCACTTTCCCAAATTGCCAGCTCAGAAATGTAGTCAAGGCAGCATTTTCCAAAAGACAAAGCTGTAGTGTTGATCTTAATCAATCCAGACTTGCAACCATATTTTGGTGGTTGTGTATCGTGCTATTGACGCAAAGGAGGGAGAATAAAGAGGAAAAATGCCAAGTTGTAAAGAAATAAAATGTAAATCGTGAAGATATTTATCAATTTTTGCTGTGTGACAACTCATAGCATTCAATATGAGCATTTTCATAGTTGTGTATGCGAACCGCATTCTGAACCATAGGGCTACACAATGAGTGGTTTTGCACAATCCAGTTCACACACAGGATTACTTTTCTCCTCTTTAGTCACTACCAGTGATCAAATCTAAAACGTACGCACAATTTTTATTTCTGCCTGATAAACACACGCACACACAGGCACATGGTTGGAAGTGTGGCTGCAGGTTGGGATTATGAGCTGAATTCTCCAGTGAGCAATGATAGCCTGCTTTTCCTCCCTGGGCTTCTGACCTCTGGGTCTCCCTGTTAAACTGTAATAGTTTAGAGCCACACAATCAATGTGTGAAGGAAATAAGAATTAAATTACATCAAATTATCTTTCTTGTAATAGTCATTCTGGAAATTAAAAGGAAAACTTTCACAGACTTGCTTCTTAAACCAAATGCATTCTGCGAAACGCTTCACAGTCATCATTATTCATTTTCATTATGTATGATGGAATTTGTGGTTAGCTGCATTTCCTCTCCAGACAGCAATGATGCTTATCAAAACAGCAGCTAGTCTAAGCCTACAGTTTGTTCCCCCCTAATGCCATGGGAAAATAACTGTCTGAAATAATCGATACAACTCTTCATTTTCTGTTTTTGTCATTTTAAATGAACAATTTTTTGTCACTCAGAATTGAAAAAGGCATTGAGAGTGGCAGGGCTTGGAGCAAACCCTGCAGCGATGCCACCATAAATAAGCAGGGAAACGAGTGAATAATAATAATAATAATGAAACATGCTTTTTCCTCCTCCGTGGGCAACTATAATTAGTCTGCCCCAAAGCAATATAGGTAGCTAACAAATTACACAGATGCCTACTGTTGAAGATTGTGGCTGGGCTGCAGAGATCTGGAATCCACATGCTCTATAATCCCCATGCACGCATGTATATAGTGCTAATCTGATCAGATGTAATACAAAAACCTCTGCTGAGGATCACTCAAAGTAGTGGTTGGAATATGCTGCCTGCATGTTCTGATCACCAAAACAAGTTTGTCCAATAAAAGCCATGATAGTGACTGATTCCACTTAAATGAAGCTCCATTTACTGAAAACTATGCTTGAAAAACGCACAATAATTGTTAAAATCTTACATTTCCCTCAAATTCTCTGGAGTGATCAGCCATCATGGCACGACATACAGTATGTTTTATTTTCAATTGAGACTATTTTTCTGCTGTGTTGCCTCTGGTTTAATGACCTCACTGTAAAAACAGCTTAATAAATACATTCATAAAAAGACTTTTATGTTTGCAAAACTAGCTCAAGATAGGAACACTAAAAAATTTTCTATAAAAACTGTAGATTTTTTAAGCACTTGAAGGAATTTTGAAACTTTTTATCAATATCACAAAAATAATGTGATCTTTCTTTAAAACTCCTAATTTTATCAGTGAGACCTCTTTGATGCTGATTTAAAGACAACCTGTTTGCAAGTGTGTGTACAGGTTTTCTGATTGGCATGAAGAGCTGTCACACATCAGTTCTTTGACACATTTCAGTCTCTTGGAATAACAGCTCAATAGGCAGGTGCTATTAAACGTGTGTGAGAGCAGACTGAGACACTCACACTTTGCAACACCTACTTCTGCTCCCCTCCATCCGATGACAGCATCTTGACTTGGATGTGTTTGTATGTATGTGTTTGCACAAGTGAGAGAGTGTGTGTATGTGCGAGAGATTATTGGGTCTTGATGCCTCTCTAGGGAAATCAAAACCTTTTGCACCCTGAAGGCAGTGCCACGCGAAATTAAAAGCCAAGTGCACACATTCACGCACACAGGAGCTCATGCACGAACTTGCACTTCTACACACTTTCAAATCAGCATCAAGAGTAGCCTTCGCTAATCTCTATTCTCTCACTCTCCTCCTCACAAACACACACACGGGGATGAGCTTTAATCAGCTATTCTCTTTCAACTGTGTCCTGACGAAAGCAGTCCACAGAATATTAAGGAGCTGTATGTGTGCATCTGTGTTTGTGTGTGTAACAAAGGGAGGAGGAGGGGCATTATTGGGAATATTATTATCATGATCGCATGCTGATTATACAGAGAGTGAGAGAATGAAGAGTGAGAGGATGATGGAGAGGGCGGGTAGGACGGAGAAGGTGACAAAAAAGGGGAAATGAAAGAACTGGGTCACATCTAGTCTACAGCTGTACCGTCATCATCGCATTAAACATGTTTACCTGCAGCTGAATGAGTCTGGAACAATCCATCGGCATGACGCGTCGCCTTCTGGCCTTCCTGTTGGATCACAGGCAGCACTGGGAGCTCTACCCTCTCAGAGATATAACCTTGATTGGATTCAGAGTCTTTTATCAATGATAGACAGGATTCTCTGTCTATAATACGAAGTAGTGTGATATTGCTAGACCTCAGAGGCTATCCAGGTTACCAAACCCCCAAATCTCCTGCAACCACACTGAGATTTTCCCACTTCTCTGCGCCTTCTGATATGGGGGGCTTGAAATGAAAAGATCAACCTTGCTTCTGGTGCTCTTTCACGTCATCATCCCACGTGGACAAATAGCAGTCGTTTTGGTCTGGGTTTATGATAAAACAATACCTAAAAGAGTGTCATTTACTACGTTTATGGCTACAACTGGGCTGCAGATGAAGCTGCTGGCAAGACATGATTCATCGTAATCATCGCAGAGAGAAACTCTTGGGCATTGCATCATACAATAACTGCCAGAACATTTGTTGACTTAAAGGTTTTCCCTACCGTGGTATAGATTCAGTACCTAAGTAAATGGAAAGAGGAAGATTCATTAGACGCACGCCACCAAGTGGAATATTTAGCTGAGGGTCATTGCTTTATAATTGCTTTGTTACTTTTTTATAAGACTAAATGGAAATGTGATTTGGGAGGAAAATGTGGACGTTTGGAACTGAATTGGAAACCCTTGGGCACAAAATTGAATAAATTCAGTATCCAGCCTTTTACAATGGACTACATTTTCTCCTAATACAAAGTAAATGAACTGATGCTTAGTTAAATGTGAGTGAATTTAATCCATTTTACACTAACGTATTGAAGTTTCGTGCCTGGGATTTTAAAGAAAAATGTATTCTTAATCTACCTGCTCCCATTATCCAGGTGTAACAGATGAAATTTGGTACAACTATACCAGTCTCGCTTCTTGTCTTTGTCTTCATCTTCATCTTGTGACTGAAAACACTTTCCATTATCATATGGTGTCCCAGTCTCCCAACCCTCATCCTGGCTCATTAGAAACAGACCAGCGTTGTTTTTAATCTGATGATGAAAGCAACAAGAAAAGAGACAGCCAAATGATTCATTTACATCCAAAAAAAATCATATCATGCCATATCATGCAACACAAAAGATCTTGAAATTAAAGTCCGTATTTGGGTTAGTAATGGCTCAGCTGGTTTGCAACTGTAACTTGACTGGAGTGAGTCGCTTTACTTCATTCATGTAGCAACAGCTCCCCCTACCAGAGGGGAAAAACACAGCACAGCTCACTCATCCATGTCACTGAACCAGTGCAGCCTCTGCAGAGGATGGATGGGGACTTTTCTTCAGAGTTTACCTCGTATTTGTACGTACGCGGAAAACAAACCGTGACTGAATTTGTCTAAAACTGAGTTTTTATGTGCTTTCTCTCTTTCAGCAAGTGGACTTTGAAACAAAGAGATCATACACTTTGAAGGTGGAGGGATCCAATCCACACATTGACCCTCAGTTCCTCGCTTGGGGACCGTACAAAGATGAAGCCACAATCAAGGTACATGTGACGGGTTTATGGTGACATGAGCGGAAAAGAACAGACGTTCGTTGCAGGTATTTGATTGCACGTGTGCTTGTGTGTGTGTAGATATCGGTGGAGGATGCAGATGAGCCTCCTGTTTTCGTCGCTCCCAATTACACTTTTGAGGTGGAGGAGAATGCGCCTCAAGGCACCCCGGTGGGGCGAGTTCACGCCAAGGACACAGACGTTGCCAACAATCCTGTCAGGTAATGCAGATGTGTGCAGTTCATCAACAAAACAGTAAACAGATCAAAACATTTCAAGGGCTTTCAAAACTGTTTATGTCAGGAGTCTAAAATAAGTAATCAATTTCCTTTTCTTGAATAGAATGATACATATACTTCTTTTACAAAGACATAGCAGCAGCTACAGAAGGGACAAAATCTCCAAGATGTAATGCAACTCTATTAATTCTAATTGCTATGTGTGTGCGTGTTTATTCTCTGTGTAGGTACATGATCCCTCGGTACACCGACGTGGAACAGTTCTTCAGCGTTTCAGAGGATGGCATGATAACCACAACAAGACCTCTGGATAGAGAAACACAGCCCTGGCATAACATATCTGTGTCAGCCATAGAGATTGGTATGTACACACTGCCTTACACAAATCACACACACGTTGACTCTAATATATGTCAGCACGGGGCTTTCTCTTTAATGTGTTTTGTTTCATATACAAGCTACAAACACGTCACTGCGATGGCTTATCGAGCATAAAAGAACTCTTTAACTCTTTCATATCAACACTGTGGTTTATTTTATTTGAAAGTTAAGCGGTGCGACGGCGATGAGGCTGCCAGAGCGAATTTGCTTATTTCCCAAGTGAGCCGTTGGTTAATGAGCATAATTCTGCCCAGTTTTGGTCTTACCTGTTGTGTGATTTGTGTTCACTGAAATACTCATTTTCATTCATTCTCCAGTATGTAGTAAAGGAGCGGCAAAGTCGAGCACAACCTAACAGATGGAAAAATCCCACATAGCCACCAGGCTATACATCTGCTGGCTTCCAAAGCCTAAGCTGTCATTCTGCAGTGTTGGATACACTCCATGACTTCTTTTGTATCGACCTTAAGTGAATTCAAGCACTTGGCTTTAATGTAATCCTTCTGGGTGGAAAAAAAAGTCAACACTTTTGAGATGAATGTCAGTTTAGACCTCATGGAAATACAACAAAAAAAGATATATTTTTAGGAGCAGCCAAGAAGGGAATTATGTCATGCATATGACTTTAAAGTACATTTGTAGTAGTGGTATTCATATCCAGCTATGCCTACTGTAGGGGATATGGTATCTTCATTCAGTGCGTGTAGATGCCCATAACTCCACTGAGGTTCCTGTTTTATGTAAAACATTGACCAGAAACAAAGTCCTGCTACATTGTGTTCAGCTGTGCAGATTTAAAGACTTTTATAGGTTAGTTCTGTTATGTATAGAGCCTATTCATAAAGTTAGGGTGGCAAGAAAGGAAACAAAAAAATCAACAACAAATAGATAAAAAATATTAAGTACAAACAGCTTCTGAGCTACCTCTAAGATTCCTTTCTCATATATCTGAGTACTGCTTGCTTTAAAGTAAATATTTAACACAGAGCATATGAAAGTGGCTGCAACAAATTGGTACGTGTATTTAAACTGTAATACAGTAAAAGAGAAGTGTAAAAATACGAGTACAATCTCCACTAGAACCGCTTTTGCTAACTACACAAAAAGAGTGGGCACGAAAAAGGGGAACAGCAATCAACCCATAGGCCATCCAGAACTTTTTCTCCCCAGTCTTAACTCCAGAAACCCCTCCGAATCCACAGCGGCCCCACCCTGGTATTCTGTGGTTGGGGCTCGAACTAGCGGAGCGCCGCGTGGTTTCACTGTGGCGTGCTAGACGCCAGACGGACAGATGGAAATGGGCTTGCCGCCCACAAAGCTAGAACCATTGCAGGCTATGCTAACCGGTTGCAGACCCTGCGAAGCTAAATAAACGGCTGGTAATGACAGGGTGGTGGAAAAATTACACTGACTACAGCAGCAAATATGCAAGGCAGTTCAGCATAGAAATGTACACGCTCTTTTTTCATCTTGTAAAGATCAGTAGATAAACACGGATGTTGTTTTCCTGTTGTTTAGATTTTTTTGTTGCACAATATTTGCTTTATCTTAATCTACGGCAGCTGTAACATTTGTCACTTTTGCACATCAGAATGGTGTCCGTATAGAAAGAAATAGCTGAGGTCTACTATGTGGCGGGCTGCTTGCCTCGATTATTTGGTGTCTCAGAAATGCATGTGTGTTATTTTTGCCGATGAAAACAACAAATAGTTGCCTTAGAAACTGACAGGCAATTTTGCTTGAAAATATAAGTAGCTTTTTGTTCATTCACAGCCAAATACACAATTGATGCAGACACATATGCAATTACAAATCTATTCAAAAAAACGAATGCCGGTCTGATTTTAATGACTGGCACTTCCTTAAAGGTCTGTCAGCAGCAAGAAAGCTCATTATTTTGTCTTATGCTGTGTGTGCATGCAGGAGGCCACCACCAAGACACCAAAGTACGTGTTAACATCAAAGTGAAAGACGTAAATGACAACCCCCCAGAGTTCGCAACCAACAACGAAGTCCTCATGTGTGAAACTGTAGCACCAGGGAAGGTAAGCCTGTGTGTGTCAGACGGTGCTGACAGCATGGCAGCATGTAAAAACCAGAAGCATCCAGAACTGTGGATCATTGTGTGGCCTGCTAACTGGTGTCCTGATGTGTGTGATTCAGCTCATTGAAACAGTGAGTGCGGTGGACAAAGACGAGAGGACGGAGAGACAATACTTCACATACAGCCTCACTCCAGATGTTGCCCACAACCACAACTTCTCCCTAAAAGGCAACAGAGGTAGATGACCTTTAAGATGTATTCTCTATCCCTCTGTTTCTTTTTCTGTCCATCCTTTTCTGCAGCCGGTATCTCTGTGTCTTCATTTGCAGCCCCTTTCTCGCCTCCCCCTTTCACTCAGATTAGATCAAAGCAAAGCCAGATGGAGGCTTACAGTACCTTGTAGAAATCAGCAGGTGCTCTGAATCTTTCTCACACACTCACAAATGCACACACATCCTGCGGGCTGTATTAATTGCAGCGGGGTCTCCGTCCGTCTGTACATATATCTTGGGGAGGGGGAGTGATTGAATTAAGTTTTGTGAGCGCTGGGAGGAATGACGATAAGATGAACTAGAAAAGTAGAATACTGACAGAGGGCACGAAAGGAAAAATTTGAATTGCTTCAAAGTGAGTTTCATTTCATCAACAGGGGAGGAAGTCCCTTACTGAAGACATAATAGAATTAAGAGTCATCAATAATATACATCCCTATAAAATACCTCAGTCACTGATGGAATAACAGAGCCGAGCTGCTCAACGTGAAACTGAAATGCAATATGCAGACATGCAGATGGAAGGGGACTGCTTGTTCTTTTTGCCGATAACTCAACCTCACACGTATTGTCAAGAGGGTAATGACAGAGGACAGGGGCATGAGCACTGCAGCTGGAGCTTTGCTTTTACTCTGCAAAGATCTATATGCAGTCTAAAATAACACCAAATTAGAAATTTGAAATATTATGTTGTTTATATAATATTTCTCATAACTATGCTAAATATAATAAAAAACATGTTGTTAATTTATTTAACTGTGACTTCATTTATGCTTTATATATCAATTAAAGATGTGGACCTGTGACTGTAGGACCCAGGCTTGGGTCCACAGACTGGCACTAAATGTGAACCACTGTGGGGCCCTTGAGCAAGTCCCTAACTGTATTTATAGGTCTTTTAATTATTCGAAATGCTGATGTTATTTATCACACATTAAAAAGCCAAAGGAAAAAAAAGATCCCATGTACAAGGGAAGGTATAAAATATAAAATTATTATAGGATTTTACTGGAATGTGTCTTTTTCCTTCTTTTTTACAGTATTTTTCTGGTGCCAGAGTATTATGAGGTTGTGGTTTTTATTTGTTTTTTAAAGTGTTGCTTTAATGCAATACTTTGTTTGTTAAATGACTCACACTTTCTTTCAAGAACCATTGATGTAGCTTCTGAATTCTTTACTTATTACTTTTAAAATGTAAATGTTTCTTTTGATGCTTCTGAAATGCCTTTCAAATACCTCATATTCTTCTTTGTTGGCAATAAAAAAGCTCATATTACAATAGACGTGAACTCTAAGGATCAAGAGGAACAAAAAAAAGAAAGAAAAAGGAGGTTCAACAAAGATAAAGCTAGCTCACAAGTTTCCTATTGTAAAAATACTTCTGATTACATTTGCTATTCAGCTGATAAACAGACACACAATGAAGCAGAAATGTAATGTCACCAAGTTGCACTTCGCTGGCAGTTGCTACAGTATATAAGTGTAAATGACCCTGGATGAGTGTGTACAGAGTTAAAATAAAAATCAGTGTGTGAATTGCTGAGCAAACCCTGGATTAGGGCTTTTTTCCTTCCACATATTGTGGAGAATACAGTATGATGCTTTTGTGCAAAACACCCACAAACACCTTTTGCAGAGAAAAAAGAATGGAAAAGTTTATTTTCCCTGCCTACCATCATATTTCTCTTTCTCCCTCTCTCCACAGACGGTACAGCCAGTATCTATGTTCTCCGCAAAGGATTTAGCCGTCTCACCCAGGATGTGTACTACCTTCCCATCGAGATAAATGACAACGGCTTCCCCTCTATGAGCAGCACCAACACCCTGACCATCAGGGTCTGCTCCTGTGACAGCAAAGACACCATCCTCTCCTGTAATGTGGAGCCGTACGTCCTCCCAGCTGGTCTGAGCACTGGAGCTCTGATAGCGATTCTGGCCTGCATCGTCATTTTGCTTGGTGAGCAGCAAAATAAATGAGTTTATGATGAGTTACAGATTTATCTCCCTGATAAAGATTATTCAAAAGTGTGCTTACAGAAAGAGCCTGATAATTCTTTCAGTGGAATATTAAGGCTCCTCATCTGATTGAAACTCTTTATTGCTTTAAAAACACAGTACATCTGAATCTGCAGTCTATTTAACTTGCTTGTGTCTAATAACTCTAAAAAGCTGATAAAGTGGCAAATATTTACAGCACAATACAACAATGGCTTAAAATAAACTATGCAAGGTGCAATTGCTCTTGTAAACTTCATACAGTGCATGCTTATCATCTAACACTCACTTTACTGCAGGAACGTGATTTATCCACTAAATGATAAAGACTGATTTCATCTTTCTTTTCTCTCATGTTTGCAGCAATTGTGGTGCTGTTTGTTGCACTGAGGCGTCAGAAGAAGGAGCCCTTGATAGTGTTTGAGGAGGAGGACATCAGGGAGAATATTATCACTTACGATGATGAGGGTGGTGGCGAAGAGGACACTGAGGCTTTTGACATTGCTACGCTGCAGGTGAGAAAGGAGCGCAGTGATTCTTGCTTACTCATCCTGGAATTAAAGATTAAAGGATCTGGTGATGTGAGAGGAATTCATTTATCTTCATATAGGAGATGATGATACTGATTTTATTAGTCAGTTTTAGAATATAGTGTTAAATGTCAGGTCAATTAAAGAGTTTCTTGCCATTATTTGAATATGATGCATTTCATCTGCTGGCAGATCAAATCCAACCCACTTCAGCTTTCATTTATTTCCAGATTTATAAGTCTGACTGCTCTCTCTCCGCTCAGAATCCAGATGGTGCCAATGGTTTCCTGCCAAGGAAAGATATCAAACCAGAACTTCAGTATCCCATCCGGCCCGGCCTCGGCCGCCCTGCAGCCAACAGCGTTGATGTCGATGACTTCATCAAGACTAGGATCGCAGAGGCTGACAGTGACCCAACAGCCCCTCCTTACGACTCTATTCAGATCTACGGCTATGAAGGCAGAGGATCGCTGGCTGGGTCACTGAGTTCACTCGAGTCTGTCACAACAGAGTCTGACTTGGATTATGACTATCTGCAGAGTTGGGGGCCGAGGTTTAAGAAGCTGGCAGATTTGTACGGGACCAAAGACTGCTCCATTAATGATGCTGATGAAGGAGAAGACTCTTAACAGAGGTCTTCCTCAGTGGATGCCCCAGATTTCAGATTTACTGATTCCATGAGGATTTGTTAAGATTCATCAGTTTCCAGTTGTTACCATCTTCCAACTGATCAGTTCACGCCAATTTGTCAATGAACATTAACAGCTCTCCCTTCCTGCGGCGCCTCCCTGGTCCTTCAAGACCATCTAAGTGGAAACATAATGAATGCTTGGACTTGAATTGCTCCCAAAATTCCCAAATCTCTCTAGCCCGACCTATGGTTCTTTCCCTCTGTTCATTTCTACAGACTCGAGCATTGCAGGGCTGGGAGCTTAATGACACCATTTTGTTTGTTTTGGAGCAGTTTGATGGAAACATTGTTGCTGTATCATTAGAATGATTTACTTCTAGCAAACTGTTGAGTGTATCAGAGGTTCTACAAACATTGATGGACTGGATTCACATGCTTCCTCAATGCTTTCTGAGAGATTTTATTCCCTTAAAAGGTTCCTGAGTGGGGCATGATTCCCTTTCTTAATCAATTAAAGAAAAAGAGGAAAAGCAACATGAAAGTATACTTAAAAAAAAACAAGAAGTTTGTTGGGTCCAGTAACTGCCCGCTAAGAGATCTGAAATCTGAAGATGTGTCAGTAAAGTCAAATTAGTTGTTTCATCTGCTGAATTCAGCAGGTGCTGTTGTTTAGACGGCGTGACAGACTCTGGGTTGTTGATACTGTGAAGATGCTCACAGCATCTTCACAGTATGGTGGCCTTATAATAATTAAACAACAACTCCAGGGGTAAACACAACAACACTGAAGGTAGAGACCGCTAGCTTCAGTAGCAACACAGACAAATGAACACACATGGACAATAGCAGCATCTGTGAAAAATGCTACACAAACACCTTTTTTTTCTACTCCCAAAAAGAGACAGACTCAATATGGATCCAATTTTAAAACTGGATGTTTTTATTCTTCACTGCAGAGAAGATGTTCAAAGAAAAGCCACCCTTCTCCACAACACTGGTGTCCAAAATCTTCCCATCAGGAATCATTTCCCATCCTAAGTCCGCCCATGAATGATCACCTCCACATGTGGAGTCCACCAATGATGACAATGAGTATAAACCTGTGAGCTCTAAAAATCGCCTTAAACTTAACGGACACTCTTGCAACGCAGTGCATTCTCATTTTTTTGTTTCTCCTTTTATTTCTTTTTTGTAACTTGAAACATATATTCAGAAAGCAAACTATTCTCCATGTTAGGTGTGTACAGAGCAATGTGCAGATGTGTGATATATCACTCTGAGGATCCAACCTGCGCCTCATGCACTCTTAAAAGAGGATGTGCTGTTTCTGCAAGCATGGTAAATGTAGACTGGTAAAAAAATATATATATTCATTGTGATTTTTTTTCCCAAATACCATGCTATGTTGGCAGCAACATCTGTTGTATCAACATGTGTTGCCATTTAAAAATGTGCACATAGGAAAATACAACATGATTTGGAAAGGCTGAAACCAGAACATCCTTTTTAAGTGTGTACGTTTTTGTTCAATCTATTTTTAATGTTATTATATTATGATTAGTGTTGTTTTCTATTTTTATTGTTATCATTATTATGACAAATAACAGTTTTTTTGGCTGCAGCTGCACAGGAAAAAAACTGATATTCAACTCTAGCGCTGAGATTGGATGTTCTTACAGTGGTCTAAATATAAACACAGGTTTGCTTTTCATTTTTAGGCAGCTGCAAGAAATGTATTACTAAAAGTTAAATATCAGCTTTTGCTTCCTGTGTGCACACAACTTTCCTCCTCTCTTGTGTTTTAGGATTATTTCTCTCATTATTTGGCGTTTCTTCGTTCTTTCTCCCTGATCAAGAGGAAAACTAGCAATCTGTGTTTGTTGCAGTGAGAGAACGCCTCATTTTTATTCTCTGTCAAGTTTTATGGTACCGATTTGTACAATTTTAAAAGTTCTTATTTTAGTATACATGCAGAATATTCCAGTATTACAACAAAATCATGTTAAGGAGATTTAAAAGAAAAAAAGTTACAGCATCACACTTATATTTTCTGAACATTGTACTGTTGCTTTAATATGTGCTTCAATCTCCGAAGCGGAAAAAAAAAACAAAAAAAACTTTGAAATAAATGCTCTTTTTATAAAATGATATTAAACTGTGTGTGGAAGTAGACTTTGTGTTGGCTTTGAGCTTAAATTGTTTTAGTTTGCCATTAACACCAACAACAAGGACATGATTAATCAACTGTAAAAAAGCAAACTTGCGTTACTCACTGACTTACACCCAATCAAAATATAACCCACAATGAAATTCAGGGTTATATTGAAAATGAGACAATCTCCAAAGAAACATCAGACATCTTCAGAAAATCCTTCTGTGTTTACATTTGTGCATATCTTCTGAAATCAATGCTGTGTTCTCAACTTGCAATACACAAAAACTGCTAGTGGTCAGTGCTGGGACCAGTTTGACCAAAAGTAACGTAAGAGGCTCAACAGTGGTAAAAGTGGCAAAATATTTTAAAGACAAGACATGCTGCGCTTTATTTAGGGGCCATATACACCATCTTGATATTGCTGTTATTTTGTTTTGCTCTTATCTAATCCAGATACCAATCTACTCCATTGTCGCCATGTTTATTGTCTTGTTTTTACACCCTACAAATTTGGCAACGATATCCAATCTGATCTTCCAAACAGAATAAAAACAGATTGAATAAGAAAATACTAGGTTGAAAGCATGTGTATTCTCAGCTTAAGAAGGGAAATAAATATCAAAATAATACTAAATAACAAAAAAAATACTACAACAAAAAGTACTGTAACCACTGTGCCTCTTGTTATAATATTGGTTAGGGATGGGCGATAAATTATCACGTGCAATATATCGTCAAAAAAATACTCCATGGTAACAATTTGTCATCTCATGATAAAAACGATAAATTCCCATGGATTACGTAAATGTGCGCAGAACAAAGCCCTTCTGTGATGTGACTTAGCTTACTACTACAGCCGTTGCAGAACGATCCGTTCAGAAACATTGACTCAGGAAAACTGTAAAACTAAGCAGACATACAAAGAATACAGACATCATAAAACCACAAATATGGTCTCAGTACTTACTATTCGTACTATAATTTATACACCCCCCAACCCACGCACACACACACACACACACACGCACACAAAAGCTACCTGAAAAGAGCAGCAGTGAACACAGCACATACAACCCTACAATGTTCCTTTAAGTTGTCATTAAATTAGCAATTAAACTTAAAAATCTGTTCCTCAGCCTAGACTTTCTGGGTTCCATAAACAAAACAAACACACCCTGCTGCCACTTCTTGAATAGTTCTAACTCAAAGGATTCAGCAGAATGAATATAAGTCCCGTTAAACTGTACTCAGTATGCTAAAAGCTCTGATATGTTTAACTGGTATTATGATAATCATGATTGGAATCTCAACCGTGCGTACTGCCATCCAAATATTCCATCTTGGGACTGAGCCAGGGTGCCCTATAACTATATATGCAATGCAACATGGAATCCTGTTTGTTCAATCACTTCAGTTTCATGCACCAAGTCACTGTAGACCTAGCCAAGCATTCCTTTGGAAGAAATATGCAGCATTTGTGCACCTGAATTCAAAATAAATGTGACGCACATGTGGTGGAACATGCATGTAGGCTTGCAGACAGACACATGCAGGTGTCATTTAGCAACTCTGAAGGGAGTGACACTGGGAAAGGTCAGGCTCCACTTTGGATGAACAACAAAAGAGATGATGTACTGAGGAAAGCAAAAGAAAGCAAGAACACACAAAGGCAGATGAGAAGAAAAGCTTGGGAAATAGATCAGAGCGTTCAGGGAGTGAGAGGGTGCAGGGGATGAGAGGTCTAGAGCAACAAAATTATACCTCAGGCAATGTTGCAACGTGATTACATTTCATTATCCTTCTGTAGAAAG
>JAVQJG010141897.1:0-14919 GCA_036024015.1 Craterocephalus amniculus
AGGGATGAAATCAGAAAAAAGAAAAACGTCCGTGACACTGCGCCCCTTTAAACGTCCAGCAGATACAGTGGGGCAAATTAGGTGAAAAGGGGGAGGGGGGGGATGTTAACGGAGAGCGGAAACGAAAGACAAAAGACAACTTAAATGTGAAAAGAAACAAAAGAGAGTGGAAAGAAATTAGCCAACAGCAGTCACAGCTGTGAGGTGTATTCCTGACATTAAACCAAGCTAACATGTGAAGCAAAAAAAGGACAAACAGGCACACAGCTGAACGGGCTATACTTCTTGTCTCAACCACAAATACGGGGGATGATGAATGAGTAAAAGAGTGTTTTAATGTCGAAGCTCATTGGGATGAGATATACTGGCACATCATTAATCATCACTGAAGACAGCTCTGCTGTGGCTCACTGGCTCACTTCCAAACATTTTCTGCTCTTAGTTGATATCTTCATTATTAAATAAACACAACTTATTTTGTGTTGGTAGAAAAAGTAATCTGACATCACAAAAGCAGAAGCCCCCTCGGTTGCAAGTTTTGTCCAAGTAACTTTTTTCCCTTTCAAGAAATAGCTTAGCTTTAGCATAGCGCATCAGCTGAAGTTGTACTTAAACTAGCATCAACTGCTAAATCACCACTAAATAAGCCATTACCAATACAACCGTAGTGAAAAATTAGCAAGTAAATTTAGTCGTGGAGTATCCCAGCACCGTAAGCCATTGTTAAATCAGTCAAAAAAATAAATGACTTAATAACTGTGTAATGTTGGGACCATGAATGCCAGCTAATGTTATCTTAGTGAAAATGAGAGGTGTCGTTTCAGTCATCTTCACAATATAGTGAAGTAAAAAAAACATGTCCCCAAGAGCCAAGGCCATGTGTTATGCATGGCATGTGTGCGTGTGTGTGTGTGTGTGTGTGTGTGTCTAAGAAAACATAGATACTGTGAGAAGAGTGTGATGATTAAATGTGACATAGGCTACAGTTCAGCTTCTTTCGGCTGAAGAAGGCTGTCTAAATGAAATATGATTAAATATTAAAAGTAATTGAGCATGATGTTTGCTTGGTGAGAGATTAATGCTAAAAATAAAGAATAGGAATAATTGTCATGTATTGTTGATCTGTTGGAATTCATTTCCGGAGCAGGAAGTTTTTGGGGAGCTCATTAAAGCTGCCAGCGCTTGAACTGACAAGAATTTCATTGCTCGTATAAATTGATTTCCACTTGGCATGTTGAGAAGAAGAAAATGGACCCAGATGGGCTGTCTGAACCTTTTAGCTAGCTTAATGTGTGCAAATCAGTACAAATTGTTCACTGGTGCTCCGTTTTAAAAAGCCTGCCACTGAAGGCATGTGGATGACTGATGAGATATTTTGTACAGAAAAAAAAGGAAAAGAAAAAAAAAGGAAAAGACCCACCCACATACCTTAAATTATGCATTTGCTTTATGTTTTACCGGTGTCGTTATATCATAAAATGATTTAATGGATAACTAGCAAACATCCAACTGTAAAGAGGGGGTACTAAACCAAGCATGGAGAACGCCCACACAGACCACAACAGAAGTATGCGAGACAGTAGTTGTAAAGGACTTGATACCAAGGTCATTGTGAACACAGTCCCACTAAACCTGTCTATATAAACTTAGGTTATCTTTTTTTTCCCTGCTACTGTCAGCAGCTGGCTCTTGTCAAGCTAAAAAGTTTCATTAACACGCTACAGAAGGCCTGAGAGCTTATTAATGAACACAGACCAAGGCTCCTCTTGATGTGTGGCCACGTTGCGTAATATAAACCTCATGTCCTTATCAGGCTTCAAAAGCCTTTATTCTGCGGCTAAGTGCCATGTAAAGTGGTGGTGTTGATGATGTGGAACGCAGAGGGTTGATGAAATGCTGTATAGTGGGGTGATACAGATCTATAATATGTGGTTTTTAAACCCCATGTTATTCAAAGAATTATCATTGTCGGATAGTCTGTGTCCTTCTAAACTCAAAGGAAATTAAATCAAAACATTTTAAGATGCTGTTATGGTGTTAAATCTCCAATTATCTGAACAAAAATCAGTTGAGGAATGAAAAAAAATCTGAATCATGTTAATAGAATACACTGCATGTTTTATCTCAGCTTTTTGCCTTTAATAGACAACTACAAGCAGGCTTTACAAGGAGCACTGATACCACCCAGTAGCGTCACAAAGCTGGACTTTTTAGACTTTTGGCTAAGAAAATTAATTATCCTTTTTGTCTATGACCCAGAGCCCATGTCGTCAATATCTTTCAAAAAAGATCTTGGATTGGTCTGAGGACCACAAGATTTCTTCTGTATGAAGATCCGTCTCAGATGCTAATCTGTCCAAAGGAACTGACATAACTTAAAGCTTTTATTTTGTGCAGCTAAGTCTTAAGTTGTATTTGGTAATGTAGACCTCTGTGTTACACCTTATTAGAAACAAAAAGAGAGACACCCAAATTCTCTAACCTATATGTTTATATGAGTTACTAATAAATAACAGCTTGGTTTAATGTCATCTGAGGGAATAGAGATTGGACTTGTGCTTTTGGCGTTTATGTACAGAAATGTCTCCAGGTTTCTTGAATAATTGTATATTATGTAGTGTGGAGGGGGAAATATGCAAACACTCGTCTAATCTTTCTCTGTGGAATATTATTTAAATCGTTCTAGCTAATTATTTATGCATTTAATTCCCCTAAAAAGCTGCAACAAAGGTTCTGTTAAGAATTAGCGAGAAGGATTATATTTTTCCAATTTAAGATTACTCTCACTGACTGCCCATTAAAGCCAGAATACATTTAAAAAGTCTTCTTTTCACATATATAGCTCTTAATGACTGACCTCCATTTTATTTGAAAGATTTCAGAAATCCAACTCTTTGGTCTCAGACAGGTTGTAGTTCCTAGAGTTTCTGAAATTTGCAACATCCCTTTATAAAGTAACTTAAATGAACAAAGTTATTACAAATTGCACTAATGTGGATCCCATTTCATAATTTTTTTAACTGAATTATAATTGGACCACAGTCAAGTGCATTGAATTGAGTGTCTTTAAAGTGCCTTGAGTGGACTTTATTTCATCCAAATAACCACAAAACATAATGGCATCTACGGTTCCTGTTCCAACCGGAATTTATAGGGGGACAAACTATAATGTTCATTAGTGGAATAAGTAACACTCAATTAATTCAGAAATCTGAACTACAAAATGAAAACAATTAAAAACCGATTACCTATGCAGACCACAGAGATGTGAGCTCTTTTCAGCGCTTGATTTTTAACCAAACCAAGTACGAGTTAGCTCAAGACCTCCACATCACACAGCTGAATTTTCAACAATTAACTTACAGAGCCGGAGGAGCAGTTGTCCACCTCTCCGACCTCATACAGAACCACATCCTTGATGAAAACAGCGATGGCCTTCAGGATAAATGACACAAACAAATGCATGTGGATGTAGTTCCTTGTGCAGTGCAGCTTCCTGGTACAAACAGAAAAGATACAAGATTACAGATCAGGCCAACACAACACACACAATTAAACATGAGTGTCTTCATGCCTACTATCTCATGTCCTTGGACTTAATAGAACAAATTATATCACATCACACACTAAATCAAATCATAATCAAGCATCTTAGTTTATTTAGTCGCTGAGTGGTTGGTTCCAATTCTGAGCACGCTGAATGCTTTTTCTATCTCTAGACACCTGAGGTGTCTTTTTTTTTATCCCAGGAAATCTTGGCCCCAAGGCAAGGTAATATTTCTTCCTGAGAAAGCATGTGACCAGTTATTTAGCGCAACCCATACAAATAAAAACAATTAGCTACATTTAACTTCGCCAAAGTGAGCTTGTTCATTCTGTCAAGCGGTTGAAATTACTGTTGTTATAATCTGTTATCCACATACTGCCCGAAGTCACAGAAAAGTGCTGGCATCTAGAGGAGTTTTGTTTCAGAGAGTTGTGGTCCATGAAACTGCATCACTTCTGACGTTATCGTTCAATCAAGTGGCCATTATAAATGATGACCAATTTAACTGTGCTTCAATTTGGCCACACAACTATTAGAGGTCTCACAATTGACTTTCATCTCTGTTGGAGTGATTGCTGATTACAGCTATTTAACTGGCTGATAAGAATCCAATCTGATGCTTGCTGGGAAAGAAAAATGGGCCGTGATGAAATACTCAATGTACATTCAGGGATAGAAAAAACAAGCATTATTTCCAATTAGTCTAATGTGAACAGTTTTTATGACATTTGCTGGAGAATGAGATATCTTTGGAATTATTTTAATAGGATCCATTTTAGCTGCAACTTTAAAATGGGACCAATGTAAACTTCAGTTCTTAATCTCAGCCTGAGAAAACCCGAACATCTAAGGAAATGAATGGGTTGAAATGCATTATATGCTGAAATGTGGGATGCTAAATCTCAGTAAAGAATAAATGATCAAATAAATAAATATTTGTTCTTGATATATCAATTTCAAAACTGTATAAAAATCTACATTTATAGAACTTTAATAGATAAAAAAAAGACCAAAAGCAAAACTTCGCCTCTCCCACTCATACTTGTTGACTTAGAAAGAAAAGCTCAGAAACTAATTAAAACTGGAATAGCATTCAGAGTGCACCCACCACTAAGGCCAAAATAACTTCTTCGCTTCTAAAAAAAGTCATCCTGATTGCCTTTAAAATTTTTATAGGTTCTTCTGCATGTGCTCCATTTGACAACCAGGTTATTTGAAATTTAGCAGAGCAAGTCTCCAGGTGAAGGACTAACTACACAGTTCTCTCTAAAAATGTTTCTGTCAGTGAAAACAGTTTACTTGTGAAAGCATAATCAGGGTACACTACATCCAAACTGTGCTTCTATGTCAACATTTCTGTTAAGGAAAACATGTTCATAACCTTCACCTATATGGTAGGAGAGTTTATAAGTACATATATGATAAATAAAAAAAAGTCTTCATCATGTTTTTAATACTCCTGCTTGTTAAAAAACTATATAGCTGATGATCAGTCAGCACCTGTATCACTGACTATAAATATTTCTGGTCTGTTAGCAGTAAAATTATAAAAATGATACAAAGAAAGGCCATTGTTTTGAAAAAATAACACTGGCTATCATTGCTAACATTTTCTGTGATTGGTATCTACTTGACCAAACTTGTAGTTAAAAAAATCTCCTGCATTCTAGTTTGCTCTAAAACAGGTGTGATTCTCTCGTTTTTCAATCTCCTACTGATAACCTTCATGCTTTCCACCTCAAGTCTTATATCACAACCCACCTAACGGCGCAAATCTGTGGGTTGTATAAACTTTGTACCCTCACCCGTTATTTCATCTTTCTGACCTTGTACCATCTCCTGTTTCTGGATGTGTGTGTATTTGTGTGTGTGAGGATGAACGAAACAAACAGGTGAGCACTTTCACAGTCAGGACTTTATTTTGCCTTTGGAAAACTTTGAAATGGGTCGACTGTGGAATTAGTTGATATCTCAGTAAGACTAAATGCTGTGGCATTTACTTTATATAAGATTTTTGGGCAAAGAAACAATTTCCTGCAACAAAGAAAATGAGTGATTAATGATATCTATCTGTGTGCCCTTAAATGGAAATTAATGGTTATGGAGAGCAAGCGCTTGTGTAAAAGAAAAAAATACTTATTGCATCATATTAAGGTTGTAATATATTGAATGAGATGATGAATCATTTCACCAATTGTGATGACAAAGTAGCTTATTTGACTTTAGCAGCATAATGCAGTGCACAAAGAAAGATACATGTGCCCAAAAGTGCACGACCTCTTTATATGTAGGGACAACAAGAATCTGTGTTAAAAGTTCAACATAAAATAGCACATAAAAAATCTACATTTTAGACCATCTGAGTTCATTGTCTGAAATCTAAACTGAGTCTCAACCACTGAGGTCTAAAGCTGCCGTCTTACAGTAGTTATTCAGGCAGCTTACACTCCCTGCCTGTCTTATCTAACATAACAATCGTTTATACCTTTAATATACCTCAGGCGGCTGCAGATGAGCTCCATGAAAAGATCAAGGGTCATCATGTTGATTGACATTATGTCATTTAGAGAATATTTTTCTTTAATCTCATCATCTGTGGTTCAACATAAGTCTGCTTTTCATGCACCGGTGTGAAGCTACACTGACGAGTGAGATGAGCAAAACTTGCAAAAACAAAGGAGCTCGATCTTGATATGTGACCATGGAATGCATAAGATGTCACGTCATCCATGTTGCGGAAACAATGGAAGCACTTGTGGCTACTATCTTTCTGTAAGTCTGCCCTAAACATGCAGCTTACTATTACCAAACGTGAGTGAGTTGTGGATGGAAGTGTTCTGAGTGCCTTTGAAATGCGTTGTATAAATCTGATCCATTATTATTAAATCCACAAGTGTCCATTTTCCCTGAAGGCAGTGGTGTCAAAATTCCTGGGTAGAAATTGTGATATGAAAACGTAGCCCCAGGCTGTTGTTTTTTGTCTTGACAGCGCCTCTGTGACTTAAAGATGAAACATGAATATCAAAGTTTGTGAGCTGTAACAAAGCAGATTTCAGTCACTGTTTAACCAGATATTTTGTAAAATGTAGACCTGCATGTAGACTAGCCATGTACATTAAAGAGAAAATAAACAATCCATTTTTGGCACAGAAACTGCTCTAATACACACACAAAAAAGCAATCAAACTAAAATGTGTTTTAAGAAATAGCTTAAAAGATATTTCCAATTTAATTTTATAATTTTAGATAGCGAGAGAGACAAGGAGCAGCCATCTTAATGTGATGAAAGTCACCGTCTACAGGGTTGGTTGGTTCCTTGGCTGCTAGTTGAATCTATTTTACCAGCTACACTATGCTACAATTAACAAGCTGTAATACATTTAACCAGATAAATACAATCGGGGGTGTAGCTTAAAGGTTTTTTGCAGTGTGCAGAGAATACAATATGACTAGAACATCTGCCTGAAGAGAAGATGAAGATTTCCCTACCGCTGATACTACGAGCTAATCACTAGCTAAACATTAGCGTTTATATTTCTGAGAGCTGCCGTTTGAGCTGAAAGATGTTTAAGAACAGGTTCCAACGGGGAGTTGGAGAGCCACGAGTGGCAGGGAACAAGATGGGCCTGGGCAGGAGTTGAACCCACAACATCCCAGGGGAAGCCATGCTCACTAGCCAAAAGACTAACCATTTGGCCAAGTAGCCAAGGTGCATACTTAGTCTGAGGCAGAGTGACAGGACCTTCATGGTCACGTACATTTGTTTATGGTTTGTCCTGGGATTACGGTGGACCGATAAAGAGGCTGACCCAGTGTTAGTGTGTTGGTAGAGCTCAGGTTATAGGTGGTGTAATTAAAACACTAAGCAGTTTCAGGCTGCAAGCAGCAGCAGCTACTGTTCTCTGTTTCAGAAGAAGTTTGGGAAAGTAGGCTGATTTGTCCCCGGCCTGAACTCTTTGAAACTCGTTTTTACTCCCAGGAGCATTACATTAGCGGTCCCCCTTTTTTCTTCTTTTCTCCTTTGGCTCTAGACTTCATCGTTCACTCTGTTGTAGCTCTGAATGCAATGCAGACGAGGAGACTCATCAGTGCCGCTCAACCGGCCAACCCTGTACGTCACAGCTTATAGCACTACAAAATGGAGCTCCCATGCCACAAAAGATAAAAGGGTGCAACATTCTTCTTTTTTATGCTTATGTTTTTCACATTTCTAATATACAGTATTTATTGATAGGAATGCGACTAAATCTAGTAAATAGTGTAAGTTTGTTGGACTGTTTTATTTTGGAAACGTATGGAAATGTGAGGGAAGAACATTCAGACTGTTACAAAACATTGTGCAAGACAATGCTTGAACCACTGACCTCTCATTTAACAACGCTCAGTGTCACAGTAACCTGTGAAATAGCACGTTTTACCATCATCACATTGGAATAGGATGTAAATGTGCCGCGAAAGAGCACTGATAACATGACAAATTTAAACTTGAGCTGCATCTATGTTGGGAAGAGTCAGGAAAACATTGTAATTACCAAATTAATTTTCAGGATAAACGTAACTGAGCTTTTAACCCTTTGAAACCTGTGCCTCTTTTTTCATGTCAACTCAAAAACTGTAAACCAAAAATGAAATGAATCATTTGTAAAGGAAGATTTGTTGAGATGTGTAATTATCGGTTAAATGAAGATAACACAAAGTACAAATTAAAAAAAGTTTCAGGCTTGCCTAAAAATCCTTTTCAGGATGCATACATCTCTTTGGAATGATAAAGTTGTTGTTCTTGCCAAAATCTAAATCCCAATGGCCTTTTTGGCATTCAGCACCATTTGAGGATTTTGTTCAGCATCACCAACATCTTCCAAATGCAGATCATCAGGTTTTTCGATGGTGAAGATTATCTTTCATGTTCTTAAATACCATGCAGGCCTCAACTCCCCAACCCTCTTATTTTATCCCCTCAGAAATATTCCTGAAAAATCTGCCATTTACTTTTTGCTTTGTCATGTAATAAAACCTTTGACCCTATTTGGTTTTGTGGAGAAGCATCATGACACTAACAAATTGAAATTATTATTATTAATAATTATTTATGACACTGTAGATGCTGCATGCATCAAACTTAAGAGATCAACGGTTGAAGAGTTTTAACCTGTAACAAAGCCTAATTTTGCTATGATAACGTAATTGCTCTGCAATAATTGCAAACACTTTAGAGCCCATAAATTAAGAAAATGAATCCAAAGCTTCCACAACATAGAAATACCAGAAGTAGAAATAAAATTCACACATACAATCTTATACCTTTTACATTTTGATGTACAATTTAACAATGACTTTCATGCAATATGGTTTACTGTCTTTTGTGACAAAAAAAGTGTGTATTTAATAAGGTGCCTGCTGGAAAAGAATGGTGCATACCTGAAGATGCAGAGGATAACAATAGCCGTGGTCAGAGAAATGAGGGAAACAGTGTGACCAATGGTGTAGCCAATCTTCACTTGCCAGAAAAACTTTCCCTGAAAAAAGGAAAAGACCCAGTTTGAAAAGAATTTAATGCAAAGTGCTTAAGGTGGGATGTGTATTTATGCACCCAAGTTTTATATCAGTGTAGAGCTGTAATATTTAAAATTCCCATGAATTTGAATTTAATGCAGTTTTTTTCTATAATCTGTCTTACCTGAAGATGAAAATGTTACAGTATTTATTTTTTGACCCTTAAAAAAGAAAAAGCATGGGGAAGTACATCAATTTACTTCTGTCCCATTTCACAATTTGCTCTAGTCATATAAATGTAGATAAATAATATACATTGACTGACCTATATATTTATACATTATTTTATTTGCTATAATGAGGAGATTTATCTGTGCAGAGTTCCTGTCTGTTCCTGTCGGATCCTGAGGGAACATCCCTGAACAAAGTCGTTTTAAAATGTAACAACGTGAAGACATTACTTCTTTTTGGACACATTTCCAGAATTCTTTGACCTTTGAACCTGCAAAGAATGAGTCAAGTGCCCCACCAACTCAGTGCCCCTCCAGCATAAATTTGACATGTAATAACCTTTGTATTCAGGTACGTTCCCTGAGCACTTTAAATCATTTACATGGATGTGTAGCACAACGTAATCAAAACACTGGTTCACTGTCACAACAATGAATAATCACTCAGGCATGAGTTTAATGAATTAACTTGTATTATAAAAGATTAATCTAATGCAAATAAGATCAGAGACTTAAACATTCTCATGTGATTTTAGATTTTCTTTTGTGAAATTAGATGATGTTAGCGTCTCCATCCAGAGTACAGCTGTTAGCTGGTTGAGTTCACTGGTTAAAACAGATCTAACATTTAGTTATTAGCTAAATAAATCCAATTGGAAGTGAGAACATGATTTTTGAACCATCATTCATCAACACTGACAGCTAGTCAGCAGCTTTCCCATTTTATTTATCACCTTGGCCTATTTGACTTTGGTTGTGGGCTGATGTTCGGCTACTTTTGGTTCAAGGCAGTTTCTGATGGACAAAAATGAAACATTAAGATTGTTAATTTATTTAAACCTTGTACTTGTGCTGTTCCCTCTTATGTGGAGAATAGGAATTGTAGATCTGACTCACAATGTAAAAATAATCCAACTCCATTCAGTCTCTAGTTAAACCTGGGTGATATAACATCTCCAGAAGAGAAGAGTGGCTGATGATTTAAATTTTCTTTCTTTCTTCCTCAAAGACTAATTGTGAGTTAAACGCTGCTCTAATATCCATCATAGTTCTTGTGTATGTTTATTTTATGAAAAAATCACACTTTTTGGAAACATTTAACACTTCACTGATTCCTGCTAACTCACTACATGGCTTCAGTAGATTATGCTTGTTTGATGTTCACATTAAAAGGAGATTCGTGGTAAGATCGTATTTGCATTAATCTGGCCCGAAATGCCAGAGACGTTTTTTTTATCCCTGCCGGCCCCTGCTCACATCTGTTATAATGACATTTGCTTTTACATTAAAACTATTTACACTGGATTGATAGAGTTCTTTATATATTTTTAAATCAACACCACTTTTAATTCACCATTTCCAGCTGACACGTGCATTTCATTAACTTTTTTTTTTCTCTTTTATATTTTACCACTTTCACTATGATTCTGAAATTAATGTCTCAGTTTGAAATATTCATAAAAGTAATTATTTAGTAAATTAAATTCCCATTTAATTTTTTCAAATGATTTAAAAATTGGTCCCTGCTATAAATATTAATCAAACGTTTTTTTCTTTCTCTAAACTTGTGTCTAAATATCCTCTATTACTGCGCAAGTGGAAAAAATAAATGGGAAAATCTTTATTTTCTTCCTATCTTGAGTCCACTCCGTTATAATTTTCTCTGCTGTCCTTGTAGAAGCAATCTTCTTGTGGTATTTAAAAAAATATATAAAAAAGTATTTAAAAAAAGAAAATCCTACAAATCAAACTGTTTGTGAATTTATTAATCAAAAAAATTCAACCATTGGAGAAAAATAAGCTTTCAGTGTGACCCCAGAGTCCAGAAGGTTTAGCTTGTATCACTATATTTATTCTGTTTAGTGAATGGCAGCAGCCTGCAGCAGATCAGACTTAACGTCAAAAACAAAGCTTTGTTTCCCTGAAAGGCTGACATGGAGAATCAAAGTGGCAGCCTTGTGGCTGAGAGACGAGTGCTTGCCTGCCTGACCTATAGGATCGGCTTACGGTAAATGAAACTTCCAAAACAAGAAAAATCGGATAAATCATAATCTGTGTTTAGCCTCGCCATCCATCCTCTTCTTTTTTTTTCTGACTGTAAACCTTCCTCTAATGTAAATTATCCAAAACCCTCCTTGGGTAATTCTTTTGCATGATATTCCCAGTGGCTATTCACTCAGCTGCCCTCCTCCTCCCACCAAAACTAATTACTGGACTGCAAGTGCAAGAATCTCAACAGAGATTTAAAAAGTTGGAAAAAAAGAGTGTTAACAGAAAGCTTAATCAATACTGTGGCTGTTTTTTTCTTACAGTCAAACCTTTCAGCAAGAACTAATTATAAAAAAAAACATTAATCTTTAAAGCTTAATTTACATACAGTATAATTAAAGTGATATGACGAAAGTTTTTATTTCCCTGTCATGAGTGATGGTGCAGATTCCTAGAGCTGCACTCTTGCATCTTCCCCTTACTTTACAAGAGTTAATGCATCTGGATTAACTGTTGCAGCTCAAATGAAAAGTCATCCAATAAACCAGTGGACCTTAAAACAGCCGGGTTTAGCCTCACCGTGTCACTGCCATGGCTCTGTATGTTTTGTGCATGATGAAAATGAGATTAAGCGCTCTGTATCCTGTGGAACATAGATATCAAGTATGCAGAAAGATGGACATCAAATTCCTTTTAGAGAGCCGTACCCGCTCGGTCCCCCCTGACTTCCTATGTGGCATACTAATGAGGCTGTGACTCAGAGAGCAGACTGCCCACCAAAAAAAAAGCTTTTACCACCATGTAGTGCTCATCCACTCTTCACACAGCCCACCGTTATCAACACAGACAAGATTAGCTCTGTGAGAAGAAAAACAAAACTAAGCAAGACTAACATTTGATGTATTTATTCTTTTCCTGCCCGGGAGGCACCATGAATAACCTCTCATAATGCCTGATGTAGGAATATAAACTGAGCTAGCTTTGTATGTGAAATGTATTGGATTTCAAGGCCTACTTAAACATAAAAAAAGAAAAAAACAAAAGATTCTTCTTCTTTTCCTCATTTTTTATGCTGTCAGAATATTTTTTACTGTACTGTAGGTCATGAATTCTTCAGTTGAAAGGAATAAATGTTTTTTCCGAGATATACAAACAATACAAGAGCAACCCACAAGCAAATGCAAACTGTCATGTTCATTCATGTTTATTTTACCCTCGGTGATACACACTTTCTAAAGTTTCTTTCTTTTTGGCACAACACAGAAGTTTTCGAGTTGTCTTACAGTAAATCAAAGGTTGCTGCTTTGACGGAGAAATTTGGTAAAAAAACGGATGTACTGTAAAGTATTTTTCAAACATTTGATGAATTAGTTTTGGATTAAAAGGAAATATACAAAGGATGTTACCAACAAACCTCCAGAAAATATATCAGTAAGGAGTTTTCTAGTGTGCTTTTTAAAAAAAAACTTTAACATTGGCACATGTAAAGTACGTACAGGTAAGAGTGCTGTGTCATGTCGAGAGGTGAGAGAGCGATCACCTTTCCAAATTTGATGTAAGTATGAAAGTGGAGCCACAGCAGGTGAATGAATTAGCCTAGCAGAGAGTAGCTGTGTTTCCGGCTTAAAAATGGGTTATTGTTACCAAATAAACAATATTCGTCTCATTTAGCTTATCAAAAAATAAACTACAGCAATAAGTTAATTACATTGAATTTTGTTGTTGATTAAACAAATTTATTGTGGTATTTATGTAAAATTAATGTTATTTCGACTCAGTATAACAATCCAAATGAATTCTCTATTCAAAAGATTTAATTACTTGCTTGTAGGAACACCACAGGGAGGTTCAGATAAAAAGAAAAACATGAGAGCATGAGACTGTTCTGGACATGAATCTAACTGTCTAAAACAGTCAATACAGCAATTTTTCCTGACAGATCCAATAAAACCCACCCACAGAGCAAAAAAAAGATACTCTTATTAAATGTCTCTGGCCCACTGTTTCCTAACATGTACTCCCACTGCACTCTAGTATTCATTAATTTATTCTTTCATTCACTCATTCACCACTGGAACTTTGGCCCCGCTTATAGATGGAGGCAATTTACTCACATCATCAGTGGTGCTGTTGAGATTGTATCCACAGTTCACAGCGATGTCAATAGGATGCATCTCAGTCCAGCCTTCTGCTGTGCAGGTTTTAGAGAGGTTTCCTGGAGGGGGAGTAGAAATAAAGAGGTCACAGCCACCCAAGCACTCGGCTCCTTTATCAGTCCAGCAGATCAGATTCAAAATTGGTTCAACACTGTGTGTGAGACATACTCTGACACTTTGGGTCCTCAGATCGCTGCGAAGTTTCAAACGCACAAAGTGCAGGATGATTCCACTACATATGTGAGCCACTGTTTACCTGTCATCATCGGAGCCTGCAGGAAGGCATTTGACTGATTCACATTATGATTAAGGGAGCCTTGTCACTCATTCACATCCAAAAAGCAAAAAGTGATTAACAAGTTTCAGGCAAAAAGCTACCGAGTGAGAAAAAAAAATATATATATATATATATATATATCTATATATATATATATATATATAAATGTATGTATAAATATAAAGCTATATGTATATGTGTGTGTGAAGAAGCATGAAATTACTGAAAATGGTGATGAACAGGCTATACAAAAAATAGACAAACCATTAGTGGCCTATTTCGTTTATCAGTGTAACATATTGATCACTTATTCATTCATGGGCATTAAGGCTTCATGTAAACAGCTGAAATCTAAATTAAACTTGGATCCCTGTGCACTGACATATGAGCATCCTTGTATGTGATAACAGCCAGATTACAGCCAATTCCAAGGTGTTATCAAATGCAAGTGATGAGCTGAGGAATGAGACTGCTGCAGGAGGTCGGTGGAGTATTAAACAGTGACGCTCAGTCACCTACAGCTGTAGTGGAAATGTCGGGTTATCCATTTTGTGGGTTCATACATGTCATGTTTGGAGAATGTTTAATGGTTTCCTTCTGATTTCTCACATTTTATCATGAACCGATGCCTTTCATCTGGGAAACACATTCACAGGTAAATATCTCATTAAAGCCATTATCTTTCTCCTTCTTGTGAAAGAAAATAAAGTCTTTCCAAAGGATATAAAGAGTAGAATCTTCACATATTTACAGTCACATATACATTTAATCCAATAAGCAGGATTCAGATACAGGGAAGATCTGAGAAGTATCTGAAAGCTGCTGAACACCACTGCTTTGAATGAAATGGTCACTATTGCACATCTGGCAAGATATAGCAATATGTCAAGGTGGAGCCAACAGATAAAGCTAGAAAATCAGTTAAGGCATGTATTATCTGTGCATTACACACTTCATGTTTAGATTTTAGTCTGAAATGTGATTCTGTGAAATAATCCCATCAAATCCGTCTATAGCAGAAAGACATTTTCTGCAGATTCAAGTTATAACATCTTTTTCAATTCTATCTTAGAAACAAACTGGTACAAAATAAGTCCATTCATCCATCCATCCATTTTCTGAACCGCTTAATCCAAGTGGGTCGCAGGTGTGCTGGAGCCTATCCCAGCTGTCAACGGGCGAGAGGCGGGGTACACCCTGGACAGGTCGCCAGTCTGTCGCAGGGCC
>JAVQJG010141917.1:0-18178 GCA_036024015.1 Craterocephalus amniculus
CCCCCCCCCCCCCCCCCCCCCCAGGTGCGACTCTTAAAAGGCACCTCACCATGGTGCCATATGTCTCACATAGACACTGGCTGCTGATTTGTTGAGCTCATTTCCATACTAAATGTGCGGGACACATTGTACCTGTCTGTCCCTGCTGTTACACACTCATCATGCCGGTGTACAAGTTTTTGTCAGCTTTCAGTGGTAATGTTGATGACATTACTTTTCCTCTGTGGTGATGCTAATTTGTCATGCTATGTACTGTTGACAAGTTTGCATGCTGCTTATTCTCGTACTTTGTAGTAACAGATTTTCTTCATGTGTTTGCAGGATGACTATGTGCGTACCTGGGATGAAAGTCAGGGCTCTAATGACAGTAAGTTTTACATTTAGTGTTTTTTTTTCTTACCTTGATATTTGTTAATTCCCTGGAATTTGAGGAAGTGATGATTTTTTTTCTTTTTTCCAGATAAATATAAATAGTGCTGAAAAAAATAAAGTAACCCAACTTAATTTCTAAGGTTTTTCCAATCAGATGAGCATTATCAGTACTTCATTGATGCCTCAGTTAATTATGGTTTACAAGCAATTGTTTATACACAGCTCTAAGGTGCCCCCACAGACTGAGGTCTGAACTTTGACTGGTTCATTGCAACATCTTGATTTTTTTAAATTCTTTTTTGGCCACAATGTTGTAGATTTGTTGCTGAATGCTGTATTAGCCAGCTTCAACCAAATTTTAGCTGTCAGACAAATGACCTGATGTGATGCTAAAATATTTTGGTGTACAGAGGAGTTCATGGTCAACTCAGAGACTGCAAGGTCATTGATACAACCCCCAATCAATAACTCTCCACCTCCACGTTCATGGGGATGAGGTTTTTATTATATTGGTTTTATCCAAATGTGTATTATGGCCTAACATGGATCTCAAACTTTGGTCCTTGACCACCACTGATACTTACTGTACCTGCTCCAACACCTCTGAATAAAATTCAAATGGAACCAACAGTTTGTTGTCAAATTCTGCACAGTAAACCATTAATACGAGTCATATGTATTGAAGGGAAACATCTAAAACACCAGAGGACTGTGTCTCTGGAGTTTGAAATCCTATTTTCTGTTTGGTCCAGGGATGATCATCTCCCGTCTTCAAGGCCCTGAACCTTGCAGGCTGTAACTTTCTGCTTCTGAGAAGTTCGGCAACTGTCTTGAATGTTTCCTAATTGTAAATAATCTTTTTCACTGTAGAATAAAGGACTTTGAATTTTTCAGGATGCTTTTATAATCTGTCCACACTGAGGGGAAACAACAGCTCCTTCTTTAAGATGCTGATGTCATTCCTATTTGCCCAGCCTTCTAGCTGAATGCTTAAGAGCAGCAAACTGTCAAAACTAGAGGTGATCAGTTTTAATCAATGACTTTATTTTACTTTTTAAGTTATTTAGTAGTTAATTATATTAACTTCATATTATATGTTTGAGTAGTTTGTTTTTCAGCTACATTGTAAGGCACTTTGTTCAGAGGAACCAACTTTTTCAGACGGCACCTCATCAAATTAAAATCTTGTGTCCATTAAATCTTTCCTTTCTAATCTAGTTATTATGCATTCAGTAACAGAATTAATCACAAAAATTATAAGAATACACAGATGTTTGCTCAGAGATTTATGTAAACTTTTAACAAAGGAATCTTCATCACTCAGACTCAAGTACACCTTTGTTGTACTCCAAGTCACATAAAAAAAAAATAATGCAGAAAACCAAACCCATAAAGTTACAAAATTATTATCCAGTGAAATATATTTGTGGGATATTAATTATGATACAACATTGTTTGGTCAAATTACAAGATACTGTGTATGAGGCTCAGATGCATTACTACAATTTGAAGGGTTCACACAAGACAAGTTGTAGAGAATGAAGTGCAGGTTTTCCTCAATGAGAGCAAAAGACTAAGTTATGAGTCATACATTTCTTTGTCACCACCCGGTGTCTGTATGATATGGTAACTTTTACAGTTTCAGAATTTATCCTATTTTGGATATAATACTACATTTAGAGCTAACATGATGAACGACAGCTTTTTTGCAGACTGTGAGTATTTTTGTTAAAAGCTGACAGACCATCTATTGGTGTATTGCATTGGTAAAAAGGAGAAGGTACTTCTGATGTGTTCTGTCCAGTCTATGTTGATTGTGTATAGCCATGTGAGAAATAAACTGTCAAATGTTTGTTTTATCTGGGGGTCACTTACTGTGCACTTTGATTGGTTCTTCAGCGAAAAAGAGGTTGAAAGATTTTAGCACCCTACATTGCGATGTTGCTCTCCCGGGACACGCTAAACATTGGCTTAACCTCAACCCGTCATCACTTCCCTCTGCATCCTCCCTTTTTCTCTGTCTGCACTTGAGCTGGAGCCATCTGAAGAGTCTGAACGTCTGACGTCCCTTCCGCAACTCCTGCTGCAATTGCAGCATTAATTGAGTCTTTGCCAGATGAAGTCATGACACAGACTCGTGTCCTCAACCATTGTCGCTTGATTTGCAGCTTAAATGAAGTCAGCTGAGTGGCAGAGTACATTAGCGCAATTTCCAGTGGGTTTAATGGTGGACTAATTATGATTTCCAATGAAAGGCCATAGAGGGAGAGAGTTAAAAGCATGAGAGGAGACAGTTGAAGCTAATATGCCATAATTTAGTATTTAACCACTGGTATCAGCATTTTCCCTGCAAACTTTATGGAAGCTTGAAATTAAAAAAACTGGTGGGCAAGGGGTTGTACACAAGTTGAAAGAAACATGAAAATGAGGGGCAAAATAAAACCATGTTTCATTCAGACTCTTAGTTTGCCTGCACAAAATCAACAAAATGATTAAATAAACCTTGCAAAGAAATAAGGCCATACCATACCAATATTAACTGTTAGCAAACCATACACCTCCAAGGATGATCTCTGGTGGGTCTTGAAAGCTGCTGCAGATGCACTGGGCAAGGAGACCATCAACGAACTGACCCTTTCCATTGACAGACACCTGATATCTGTGATCCAGAAGAAAGGAGGATATGTCAGCAAGTGATATCCTGAAAACTGTGTAGCAAGAAATGGAACTTTTTCTTGAATATATATGGCCTTTTGTTTGTTAATGAATACCTTTTATTGCATTTTCAGTAGTTTTGTTATCAAATTTGCCCGTTTAATGAAAAAATTTGAATCTGGATAATAAGTTTGCACAACTCTCACATGGCAGTTTTCTTTAATAATTTTATAATTCCTTCAAAAGTCTATGGGCTTTTTGCAGCATTATTTAATCAAAATATACCTGGGTTTCAAAACTGAGCAAGAAAAAAATAAATATTATCTTTAATATTCTCTCATGGTATGCTTGCATAATAACTTTGCACACAGTGTAGTTACAGGAAGATGTTATAAACTGATATTGTTTGACCTGGATCATGTTCATATATTGCAACTAGTGTTTGACAAGCTTGAAAATGTAGGGGCACTGGTTGGTCTGTTGGGCTCTTTCTCAGATGAGTAACCCTGTGTCTTTGCAGAGGTCTGCTCTTTCTGAGAGCTTCTAGCTCCATATGGTTTGGCGCATATACACCAAAGCAAGTTAAAATAGCAAATTGGGACTTCTTTTGTTTTCAAAGAAAAAATCAAAGAGGTATTTTCTGGAGTCAAATACGAGAGTTTTATTTGAAAGTAAATCTGTTAATTCCATCCATCCCCTGTCTCCCACCCAATAAGTACACATTTGTTTAGATATAAAGCTGACATTCACATGTGACCCCAGTCATTCATGGATGTGTACTAAAATGCTGTGCATAAGAACATATACTGTTCTCATAGAAACTCTTTAAATGCCTCTTTGCAAAGGTTGTAAATTCAGTATGGAAAGGCTGCTTAACATTACTCTGACAGAGGCGGATGTGGGAGTTCAGCTTTGTTTAATGTTGACTTGCAGTCCAACATTTTAGTACAAGATGAATAATAAAACACTTACTGACTGTGATGATTCTCATTTAATCCTTAACCGTTTTGAATCAGTGGAAGAAAAAAATGTACATTTTTATTGAATTTGTCAAATCTTACTCTTACCCACAAGTTGATCAGTTTGATCTTAAACTGTGGAGGTGTTACAAGCTGAATTTTAGAGGTCTTTGACGTGTATGTTATTAAAAATATTCTGTAGATGAAGTGGTTTGAAAAGAGGTGTGAAAAACTGTAGATGTGTTTACATGACACACCGAAAGAAATCTGGTTTATTATTAAAACAAAATTACATGTCAAAAGAGGAGCAAAACACGTTTATTTAAATTTCTGTTCAGATTTATTTTCGATGGCTTTGCCAGCAACATAACTGTCATTGATCAAAATTCATTTAGCAAAATTTTCAGGTGGTGTGTAAAAAAAAAGAAGACTACTCATGCTTCATTTTCTACAGTTTGAAGCATTTAATCCTCCCATTTCCCGGTCTCTCCTTTCGACACAAGTGTTCTATCTCCTGTCATTGATTTGTCTTCTTTTATGAGTAGCCTAATGAAGCGAAGAAAAGAGGAGATTTGTCCCTCGGAGACATCACTAAATCAGTGTGATGTCTTTACTCTGGAGCTCTCAGCCTGCAGGCATCATTTCTCAGCCAGGCAGCCCTCACTGTTGCACCACCATGCAGAGGAAGACAGAGCTCTGGAAGTGTCATCGCTCCTAACACAGCGTTAGACAGAAAACACCAGCAATAGAGTGAGGTGTAAATTTGCATTCAGGCACCGCAATGGTTGACTCCACTTAAGTCAGCACTGTGCTGAGTGAGGGAGAGATCAAGGTAATTGATCACTTGATTTCTGTGGTCCATTCATCAATCCAGCCACTGATTGAATCACCTCGCTCTTAAGGCAGTAAACACTGCAGGCGGGTGCTGGTAATTTGGACTTGTAAACCCAAATAAGTGCACAAGCATGTGCATAAACACACCACTGCTCAACTGCTTGAGTGGAGCAGTGAGAGAAGACCTGATCCTTTTACATTTTTAAACGTGCATTGGATTTTCCGGACCCAGTATCAGCCAGTGAGGCCGGGTGAATGGTGAACAGACACTCTAGCAAAACACTGGTTTCAGATCAATGGCAGACAGTGTGAGATAGGAAAGCATGCTGAGTCCACACTCTGCAAGGTTTAGAGTTTAACACCTCTTGAGGCTATTGATAGATGTTGGTGGCTGGGTAGCAAAAACGCCACACCGCACACGATCTACCGCCAAAGACCTGGATTTCTGCACACCAGCTAAAGCTCACCTCTTTTTGTTGGAAAACTTCTTTCCACTTTAAGATGTCTTCCACAGTATTACCATATTTTTACTTCCTGTATCAGGGAATTCTTTTAGGTCTTTTGTATGCACTGTACCTCTGCCCTAAGAATGTAGGCTACCAAAAACAGATGCTACAGTTCTCAACACTTTTCCCATGCTGCTCATTCAGGTTAGGCTAGACGGGGTTTCTTTTTGGAAATTCCAAACTCAAAATCCAAGGTAATGAAGGGATCAGTGCCTACTAAAACAGGAGGTCAGCGGTTCGATTCCACTGTGGTACATGTCGAAGTATCCTTGGGCAAGACACTGAACCCTGCCTTGCCTCCCGATGTGCCTATCGGGCGTGTGAATGTGTGTGAATGGTTACTTCCCTTGCACCAGTATGTATCAATATAGGTGCTGTTTTTATCATCTTCTCCCCCATTGTGTTTAAAGTCAATTCTTTAAAGAGATGACATAACTTACTGATAATGAATCTCCTTGCAGGAGAAACTGCAGCATCATATTTAGCAGCAGTGTGGCGTGAATCTTATAGACAGACATGAGCTGGGCTTTGCTGCTACCTGTAAGCCCACATAGTAGCACTGATGACATTAAAGCCTGAGATAAGAAAGCTGATGATGAGGATGTGGCCTGAGCTCTTCCTCCGTTATCCTCGATCTGCAGGGATAAACCTTATGCAAATCTGGATTGGATTAGATGGAAGCACCGGCAGGCCTAATTAGAAGAGGTTTCCTGCTGCAGGTATTAGTTAAATACCAAAGGAGAGACTCTGGCAAAGTAAAAAATGGAAAGTAAAAAATGGCAGAAGGTGCTTCTGGAAACTAATTGAGAAAGCGTGGATGTGTGAAGGGAAATAATAAGGATGCAACAGGAAGCGCTGTGAATGGGAGGAGACGGAGGAATGCAAAACCATAGAAGGCGATTGGGCAACGTCGGTTTCCACATACAGACAGGGAGCGAGTTCTCAGAAGCAGCCGATTGAGCTGCAAATCTCAGTTAACCCAGGAATGATTCCCAGACCACGGAGAGCCTGTTGCTATGGAAACGTCATCATCGCAGGCACTGCTTTAATCCGTGGAAGCTTGTTAAGTTAACATGAGGCTCAGGCAGCCACCTTATGCTTCTGTACTCACAACACAACACCGTGCCAGCATTGTAGCCGCTCGCTACAGACGAGATTTATCACACAAATATTTTGCTGTGAGAAAGCAGGATTATCCTCTCCGTATCTGCAAGCTTCTTCTCTTTATTGCTTCGGCAAAACTACCGGTTACATTTAATTCAGATTAGGTTGCTTTGTATACATGACGCCTTACTAATGTTCCCTACACTAGTTGCTGACTTCATAACCTGAATTTGCAACATTTAGTGGAAGTTGACGCTCATTCTGTTGCCAGTCAGGAGCAAGTGATCGAATCTGCAAGAAAAAAAGAGGCAGGGCAGAGACAAAAGAGGGGCAAGCTGTGAAAGAGCAAGAGTACAAAAGGCAGGGCGATCTGTGCAATACTGTATACTGAGATAAACAATCAGTGCCGGGTGGGATAAGGGGCTACCAGAGAATAAGGCTCCACTCTGATAGTCTGAACGGATGGGGAGTTTGCATTTTCTAAGCTTCTCTGGAGCAGTTAGTCTGTCCGTTACACAAGCAGCCCCGTCCTGACAGTGGCTTGTATTGTTTTGGACCTGCTTCTCAAATCAGATATCTCTCGCTGTGCTTCAATAATCCTGTGAAATCGGCTGCATTAATATATTCAGCCTCTGAATAGGAAAAGAGAGGAGATGATAAGCCTGCCTGCTTGGCGATAATAGCGCTATAAAATGGGACCGAGTATGAGCAGTGGATGAATGAAAGCGTGATTTATAAGCAGCTCTGTCAGCTGGATGAAACCTGCAGTTGAAGTGTATTTCTGTGTGCTGTACTGATGGATAGTGTAGATGAATAAAGGGCCAGGGAAGTTAAAGAGAATAGAGGCCGACATCCAGGTCAGACTCCTGGAGGCCCGCTCAGACCAGACAGCTGTGACATATGAGTGTGTGTGAGGCGCTGACACTCAGTCCGGCATTAGCTGCTAGAAGGGAATTTGATGGATGGAGCAGAGTGAGCGAGCCATCCAGGGTTTAGCCTACATGGTGAGAAGCATTTGTCTTACCAAGTCAGCTAAAGCTGAGCATTGAATTTAGATAAGTAAATAATGGAAAGCAGCCAGTGACGCAAAACAGTGGCACTTCTCAAAGAGACTGATCAGCCATTTAGTGAATGGAGAGCAATTATGAGTAGCTGTGAGTCTCAAGAATAAACCCAAAAATCTATAAGTGGGTGTTAGTGTCGTTTATATTTCTCAACAAACTGCTACATAGGTCTCAAGTATGGATGAGTTGTTTGCATGTTTAGGCTCAATGCTGTTGGCCGTCTTCGGTTGATAAGAGCCCGGATCGGTTGGAGGGAAGTTGTGTTCACCTTTGACTGTTTCTCTGACAGCTTTGCCATCAGGGTGAAAAGCAATATGAAAAACACACACATTCCTGAACTGGTTCTGTACTGAAGAAACATCAATGGAAAAGGTTCTTCAGACAAAACCAAACTGCTTTGTCTGCAGAAGGGAAGCAGACGGAAATGTCACACATGAGTAAATCTCATAGGAGCATCTTCTGGTGTGCGGACTCTACCTCTTCCATTCAAAGCAATATTTCTCCTTGTGCCATTAAACTTTAAAATGAGTGTGTGTGAGTGAATGTGTTAGCTTTGAACCAAAGATTAATTTTGGCCTTTTTTTGCTATTTGAGTAATATCCACTCACACAGCTGTGTGAAGTTTCTCTGCCTCCTCATATCCAAATTGCTGAATGTCAGAGATTACCATCTGCATTTAAGCATTTAAGCACGGACAAATCTGTAAATCTGCTTTCACTCTGTCCCTACATAAACATACAGACAGGCTCTCTATCAGCCACAGTCAGCTCTCATCATCTGCTGTGAACCACGGGTTGCTGGGGAAAAATCATGGAAACTGTACGTTCTGCATAAATGACAGCAGCGTGAAACATTTTTTTAAAAACTGATTCAAATAGTAAAATAATTCAAATTAGATGCACAAAGATGAATAGCTGCAGAGTCATTCGATGTATCAACATGAATCTATAGATCCTAAACCCTGACTATTTTCCAATGTCGTATACTTAAGAGTCTGATTTAAAGGCTTTATATCTCGAGTGTGTGAGCTAAAGAGTTTAACTAAATCAGAGAGAAGAGGGAGGCATTAATGGATATTAAAGTGGTGCTTTAATGGCTTTGGACACATTTGGGATCAAAATTATTGGCAAAAAGACATTCAGCAACAGTGGGTGGACGAAAGGTTTGCTGGACACTGTTGTGAGGTTCAGTATCTGTTTAAGTTAATAAAACTTCCTGCTTGGGGTTGAGGCCAAATCTTAACTGTTGGACACACAGTGTATGTGTGTGTACGTGTGTTAAAGACACAATGCTGTTACCAGCAAACATACTATTTGCAGCGAAGGACTGAAAAGTATTTCAGGAGGAATTTGAACAAGAATTATTTTCTCGATTCGGAGTGAACATAAATTTACTAGAGATTACACCTTTAGGTAATTTTACAAGCTAATTTTAGTCTGTTTAATTACTTTGGTTTGTTTGTGCACAAAATTCTGTGACGTGTCATTTATTTCTCCTGCAAGAGTCCCCAGATTTAGCAGCTGAAGAAAAACACTGGAGGCCAAGCAGCCAAGCTCAGAGTGCACTTCTCACATTCAACAAAGTTTACCTTTGGAGAATTATAGTGATATTTATCAGGGATATAAACTTGATTATTGTAGCTTTCAGTGTTTCTGCAACACGCATTACAGCATTTGTGTTTATCTAATCAATAAAGTAAATACAACAGAGGAAAACAGACTTTCAGCATATGAACTGAAATGTAGTTTGTTATCCAGAGCCAATCACTGTGTTACGAAAAACGCAACATTTAGTCAATGATCTAAATCTGCTGCTGTGGGCGGCAGTGACTCAGGTGGAAGAGCAAGTCATTCAGTGACCAGAAGGTTTGCGGTTTGAATCCTGCTCCCCCAGGCAATCTGTTGTTGTGTCCTTGAACAAGACGCTTCACCCTCCTTGCCTCCAGTGTATAGCTTACCAACATAAAGTATGAATGAATGAATAATGGACTCAATCTAAAGTGCTATGGCTCCCTTAAAAAGTGCTTTAAGAAATGTTTCTCTTTCTACTCTACTTTTTGTTAGGTCCTGTATTTTTTTATGCTCAGTGGTAGACTTTGTTTCCCCTCAATCATTGACAGAATGCCCTAGACTTATGGGCTTATATGACAAAAAAACAAATAGGGTAAGTTGAGACATGTTGGAATCAAGAGTGAGAGAGAAGTCTAAGTTGACAAGCAGAAAATTTTGGAGAAGAGACTAAAAAGAAGCAAAAGGGTATACATCTAATTTCCCGTTTTTTCCCCCAGATGTAGACACCACTAAGGACCCTTGTCAAAAGGTTAAGTGCAGCCGACACAAGGTTTGTATCGCCCAGGGCTACCAGAGAGCCGTGTGTATCAATCGCAAGAAGCTTGAGCACAGGTGAGTGTGTAGCCTCTGAACAAGAACTGACTAATTCCCCAAACACGCACACAGTCATAAAGCCTCCTCACGCACACTGACATGAGGTCAACACAACTAGTTTACACTCAGTGCGAGAGAATGTGTTCTGCTGCCGGCCAGAGGAGGAAAAAGAAAACTTGTTTGTGCGTCAGCGCAGGGCGACTTCCTGCAGTTTAATGATAAGCTAACACATTTTAGACAACATGGAGGAGGCTTGTTACGTCATGCCATCTCGGCTGGACGCGGCACGGCTGAAGTGTTTGTGTTTCTTCTGTCCGGCAGACTGAAGCAGCCTGCTCTTCGGTCTCCTGATGGAAACTGTCAGCCCTGTCCTATTTCCTCCACCGGACCTGTGTGTGGATCAGATGGACACAACTACGCCTCAAAGGTACGTTGACACAGTCGGGCTGGGAAATAATGCAGCATTCATTCATGTTCTTAGGAGTTAAAAAACACAGCAACACATTTAAATGCTCAGTGTCTCAAAAAAGATTAGTAAAAAAATGGAATTAAATGAGAGTGAGACATCATGCAACAAGTCTGAACCCTAAAAATACAAAGATGATACATTTCACTTTTTCCATATTAAACCATGTTTTGTGACTAAAATTTAACCCTTTAAAGCCCACCCCAGGAAAAACTGGCGAAAAAAGTCAAATTTTTAAAAGTTTGAGTACTTTTTAGTACTTTCTTAGACAAAATGTGTAAGAAATAACAATTTTTTTGGGGGGGGGGGGTTATGTCTACCATTCATTACCATGTGACAAGTCAAAATTAACATTCCTTCCTGGCATCTATTAGTAGGCATATTCTATAATGTTTTGAGCAAAGTTTTTACCTTAAAGTGATGCAAAATGTCTCAGAAACAAATGTATCAAATATGAAATGTTTGGCTTTATAGGGTTAAATGCCCCACTGAAATACACACAATCTGCTTTAAATTTGTTGGAGTTCATAAGAATATCTTACCCATACACCTTGCACACACATCTGAGCCATGTGAGGGGACTCCAGGGAAAAACTGAGACAAAGAGCTATGATATGTGGCCTCAGTGGGACCAATTGGTGGCTTGTGGTGACAGAGTCCTGCGTGTTTATTGATTAATGCTTTGTCTTTTGGATCTCTATTCCTGACCTTGTGTGCAAGCAGAGGTTGGAAGGCACATTTAGGAGCAAGTCATAGATTCAAATCAAGGCTTTTACAGTCAGTCACCTCATGAATATTTGATCTGTGTTACTGCAATAACTCATCTTATTTCACCTTGTGTCTTTTGCCAATGTCCCCTTGTTTGTGAATGTGTATGTTGCAGTGCAAGCTGGAGCAGCAGGTGTGTCTTACAGGGAAGGATCTCACCCTGAAGTGTTCAGGTCTGTGTCCTTGTCCTACTGCAGCACCCGCGACCAAGGAAAGTAAACGTGGTAAGATCAACAGCTACTCTGCATTGCACTGCTGCGCTGCAAAAGCAGGCTCCCCTATTTCTTTTTTAGCTTCACACACCCTCCAGCACAGCAATCGTGTGAGCATAAATTGTTACAACAAATATCATATGCATTCTCTCCCTCGGGCCTACGCAGAGAGCTGTACTGGGCAGGATCTGTCTGATCTCGGCGAGCGTCTGAGGGATTGGTTCCAGCTACTGCAGAGCAATGCCAAGCAGAACAACAACAGCAAGCCTGGGGACAGAGCCACTGCTGCCGGCAGCACATCAGGTTGTAGCTTCCACTAAATGTACTCCGACTGCATATAAAGGGCATGTTAAGATGTGAGTTTCAGATAGAAAAACTGTCAAAAAAGTAGCTAAATCTAGTTTTATATCCTGGTGAATGGTGAAGTTGTTGCAAGCTATTTTTTTATTAGATGATAGTCGACACAGTAGTTCTTGGCAGATTTGTTCTACACATCTCTGGGTTTCACCACCTTCCCATAAATTAATGAACTTTTTCTGTCAACATGTTAATTTCTGTTTCAAAGGACATCTTTATCACAATCTCAAAAAGAAAAACAGGGTCTTACTGGGGAGAATGTGATGCTGACAACATGCGTAGATTTGTGTAGATGCAATATTTTATACTCACTTGCTCTCAATCAGTTTTTTGAATGCATGGGTCCTAAATTCTGACTTCATGATCGTTTTCTATGATAAAACTTTAGGATCAAGCCCAAAATCAACACTGCACCAAATGATTTGCCTGAAAGGCAGCAGGTGTTTCACAGTAGGTGTGCATAAAACACCGAAAGTTTTCTTTTCAAGCATAAAAGGACTTAATTTCTCATTAGTTGTGGGACATGCATGAGGGACTGGAATAAGCAGTAAGCATAAGATAAGCATCGATGCAATGAAATACATTTTACATTGGAGCAATTTTATAGTTTCCATGGATACTGCTTTCTCATTCTAGAGTTTTATAATCAGCTTATCTGCTATTTTCTCTGCAAGGTAGTGTGTAAATAGTGAAAAATGAGGGAAAAGAAAAAAAATACAGAAATACTTATAGAAACAAAACATCAAATAAAGGAGAAAATACAATAAATGGCTAATAAGTCTATTCAGGACCTCAAAATTGTAAGAAAGTAGACAACTTGCCTGTTCTGGGATAGAGAATTTAGCTATGCTAACCTAACCTATGCTAAACGTGCAGCTCAACTAAAGTTACCGTCAGAATTAGAATTACTTTATTATGGCTGTAAGAGAGATTTTTTTTAAACATGTTCATTGTTCTTTACAAAATGTCATAAATTTGCTCATGTAAAACCAAATTAAAGTAATAATTTATGTTCCAGTTTGTGACATTTAAGAATATCTATGGGCAGATAAGCAGTATCATATCTGAATGTTTGAAAAGGGTCGAGCAGATTGTCCTGACAAAATGGGTCATCCTTTCATGTCACATCAGCATGTTGCTCTAGTTGCACCAAGCCTGTTTGACGGTCGTTTGCATTTCTAATAGCAATTCTGTATAGCAATTAAAATGCTTGGTTGGGGAGGGGGAGGTCAGAGATTTCAGCTGGTTGCCATCGGAAACTGTAACAGTCAACAGGTGTCACGCAAAAAGCTGAAAAGTTTCATTGCCAATCAAAAAGAGCTGAAGGCGAAAGTTAGATTTAATTTGGAGCCACTCAAGCATCTGATAGAAAGTGCTACCTCTGAAAAAGCAGAACAGCGAGGATTCTGGTCCCCACTGACCTTGTGCAGCCTGACCAGCTAACACAACCAGAGCTGGTGAAGGGATTATCCATTACACAAAGGTTAAAAGACAGGTTCTTTAACAACATCACAGCACTGCTATCATTTCATAGCAAATGGTTTCCGGCTGCTGCTTTATGTTTCATGCTTTTCCATTTTTAAATGTAAATCTGGCATATGGTGGAAGCCTTTATACTTGAATTTAAGTAAACCACAGTAAGAATTAAAGGTCCTTTATACAAGCGCTCAATCTGGAACATTCACATGAAGAAAATTGGAACTTGATACTTTTCTCTCACACTAGTGGCAAGCTCCAAAACCTGAAGTGGATACTGGTACTGGGTTGATCATGATGAATTATAATGGGATTTTCTTACAATAAAATTTTTTTTATGCTGAAAACAGGTAATGTGATCAAGTAGATTTGTGGATTTGTGCATGGTTTTACTTGTGCAGCTCTTTCCTGTGATAATTGAAAGCTTTCCTCTGTGTTTGCAGTGCTGGACAGGAGCCTGGTGGCCAGCTGTAAGGACTCCATAGGTTGGATGTTTTCCAAACTAGACACCAATAATGACCTGTATCTGGATCAGGCTGAGCTGGCTGCCATCAACCTGGACAAGTATGAGGTCTGCATTCGGCCCTTTTTCAACTCCTGTGACTCCTACAGGGATGGCAAGGTCTCCACCGCTGAATGGTGTCTCTGCTTCTGGAGAGAGAGTGAGTGTTCCAGGCAGGATGTGAGCTTTGTGTCAGAGGAATGACATGTTACTCTTGGTGCTGCCACATCCCCATTTGCATTTATGCTCATTCCTGTTCCCCTTTCTGAGGTGAACTGGTCAATGTCAGGCATTAAAAACAATCCTGCTGCTTGCTAAATGGAGTCTAAGTCTCTTTTTGTTCAAAGGAAAAATACTTGACTATTGATTTTAAAATGAATGGAAAATATGATTGCGCTCACAGATAAACAAAACTTTCTCTATACTTGGACTAACCTTGGCTTTACTTTCTTGTTAAAATTGTCTTTTCAATCAAGAGCCGCCCTGCCTGGCCGAACTAGAGCGGATTCAAGTCCTCGATGGAGGCAAGAGGAAGTTTGGTGGGTATCTGCCTTCTATTAACAGCATTTCAACCTAGTTGGATTGGACTTTCTCGGTCGAGTGTTTCATCAAGTAGATGAGCAAGGGGTGGGGATTAGTCCCTGATCAGCTTTGTGAATTATAACTTGATACTAACAGGAGGCAAAGAAGAAAAAAAAGCAGCCATCAGACTGTTTGGTCATGTATGTGAATGAGTGTGCAGATTTGGACACGACTGTGTGCACGCTGCAGATTTTTGCTGGCTGACTGGGCTCTGAGTCAGGACTCTCAAAGGACACAGACCGGCAAGCAGAGGGGAAGACTGCCAGCAAGACACTCGGATATTCCCCCGAAAGGCTGGATGGACATTTGCTTTTGGCCCACCCCGTCTTGTTTATTCATATGATTTGTTTGTTTTTTCATTATTAGAAAATCATATAAATGCCATCATCTGAAATATATAACTTCATGACAATGTCAAACATCTCCAAGAGCATGACTGAGGGATTGGAGCTGATCTAACTACTGAAGAGCAATGCTTTATATAATTTCTCCTGATTTTCATTGTGACTATGAGTACTATAATTACTGATTTTTAACTTTGTGTCCTAAGTTACCAGTTAACAAGCCATTTCTACCATATTCCAATATGCTGCAGTGTGCTGATGTTTTTCCATGGGTTGCATAATTTACATTGACATAGCCGTCATGATGTCATCACTGGTTTGTCAAGTCTCTGCCTGTCTTTTGGTGAGCAAAAGCATAAGTTGATCTGACCGAGAACAGAAGGGAATGATATACTCCCACTGGGTAGAGGCTTGACAATCACAACCCAGTCCTGTCCTCGTGCATTTTAATCTAAAAGGAACCACAATTCACATAATGGACACCAGCTTCCCTTAAATATGGCAACAAACCCGTGATCATGACCATCAAAATAGGATTAGAGAAAAAGGGGAAAAATTGTAAGTGCCCCCTGTTGGACATTACATAAACTGCAGTTTAAAGGTTTATTTTTGTGGAAAGGAGGCAGCTTTCATCTTATTTATACAACATATGCTTTAATCTTCTGTATCTTGCACCATGGGCAAATTTGTATTAATGAAATATGTAGCTGGCTGCCGCACATGCTGCATACATTACATTCTCACTTGGGCATTGTGCCGTGTGTGATGACACACAGATGAAATCTTTACAAGACTATTATGTCTGTTGTTTCCTTTATGGGTTTTGGGAAGATTTCATGCTGTGTTAAAGTCACTTTACCCCCCTGACCCTTATCCGTTTGTGTGTGTGTGTATTGCCAGGTCGCTTTATCCCCAGCTGCAATGAAGACGGCTTCTACAGGAAGCAGCAGTGTGACAGGGGCGAGTGCTGGTGTGTTGACCAAAACGGAGGAGAAATAGCCGGATCCAGGATTCGTGGCAAGCCAGATTGTGGTGAGTCCTGCGGATTTCAGCAGCTGTTGTCGAGTTAATCCAATTTGAACTCACAGGATGAAAGTTGCTTAAAAAAACACACAACTGGAACACAGCTCCCAGCTCCCCCACATGCATTCTGCACATAAAGGCCTCCTTTATGTTAAAGGACTGAGGCCCACTGCAACATCGCTCACTTCAGGGACCAGTGCCACATTCATGTGTCCAGAGTCATTTGCATTCTAAAGCATGGCTTGTCGCTGGGAGAAAAGTCTTTCAAGATAAATGGGGGCCAGTTGGACTGAACCTGAGCTTGATAAAAACGGTTCCCTTGGCAAGGTGTAGAAATAGCTATTAAAATCCAGACAGAGTCAAACATGTGATCCCCTTTCTTTTAACTATTACAGTCAGTGTTTTTTAATCAATTTCAGCATTTCTTATTGGAATCGTGCTGACTTTCGAGCAAGCTGGCCACAGTAGATAATTAAATTTTTTATGCGTCCCCTGCACATGAACATTTTCTCTTCCTCTCCTGCAGATTACGAAGTGGCATATTCAGGAGATTTTGGCAGCGGGGTCGGATGGGAGGATGAGGAGGAAAAAGAAGCTGAGGACACTGCAGAGGAGGCTGAAGAGGAGGAGGGAGAAGTGGGAGAGGTGGATGATGGGGGATATATCTGGTAAAGGGCTACTGTGTAATACAACCTCTTTACATAAGAATCTTGATGGTCCTAAACACATACACACAAACACACACGTAAGGCACACATGAATAGGATGAAGTGCTTACACCCAGAACACTTGGCTAAAGAAAACTTGAGGGTTAAATACAAGGGTAAAGGTGATTACGGGAGTATTTAATGTTACAGGATGTTCTTTAATTGGGCAAGGGAGGGGGAGATATCACTACCGGGAGATAATGGGTCTGGAGTTGAGATTTTTGTCCTTCATACTTGTGAATCTTTGTTCTCTTCTGTTGTATGTCCTCTAAACTATCTTTGAGCAGTTTTTAGCTGATGCATAATGGAGACTTTAAGAAGCTGCAGGTGCTTGTCATGTGCTTGCATATATAAATATTTTAAAAATATATATATTGTTCGGGTGCTTTTCAGTTATTCAAATGGTCTCCTTTCTCTTTTTAAATTTGCAGATCAGCAGCATTTCAGTAACTGGTTAGGGTTTTGAGCAGGAAACTGCAAAAAAAGAGAGGAAACCACAGTAGTATAGTGAAAAGCATCTTTTGACTTTATCATTTCCATCTCATACGCTTTGGCTCATATGTCACAGTAGTGCTCTGTCTCATTCATGACTCATTAAGACATTTCTCACACATCACTCTTTACCTTGTACATAATGTGTGTGTATCAGAACACAGGATATCACCTACTAGTCAAGGCCTTGAAAGACTAGCAGATTATGCTGCTTAGCTGACAGTCAACATCGTATCATAATGTGGATTGATAATTGTGTTATTAAAAAAAAAGGATAAAATAAACTTATCTTTGTGGCAGAGCTAGCCACCATTCATCTGAATCAGTGTTTTTCTTTTCATTGCATGCCAGATCTTATTCACATTTTCATAACATTATAGATGACAAATCTGATTGGCTGCTGCAATTAAATAGAGCAATGAAATATTATCAAAAATATAGGATTTTAATTGAAAACATTCCCAAATTCAGCCTGAAACAGCAGCAAGACTGTAAGGCTAAAATCAATAACCTTGGCTCCATGGATGAAGACATTTGGGAGGATTTTGAAAAGCAGTAATTCTGTCTATCGACAGGCCAGTCTGAGATTTGAAGAGCTTAGAAAAAAAGATGGAGGAGGGGGGGTAGCCATATTCTGAGTCAGTTGAAGTCAATTTTGCTGAATGTTGCTCCCATTGCCAACTCTACAAAATTTGATGAGGCAGAAATAAATTACTACCAAAGCTACATCTATTTTAGACAAAGCATCTTCTTCACTGGTTGTACCAGATTTTCACAGCCTTGACATTAATGGTAATAGATCATGTTTTAATAACATGTAGTCCAGGAAACAAAAAGTAAATTAAAGATGTGTTTTTCTAATGCTAAAAGCGTTTTGGTTTTGTTTGTTTTGTTTTTTTCCAAATAAATGACATTACTCTTTGCCTCCTCTTTCCATGTGGCCCCTCTTTGAATTAAATGCTGTTTTTTATGTTATGGTTAATGATCTCTGATGAGGAAATCTTCATGAAGCCCTTGTGCCGATCTCCTATTTCTTCAGCTACTTATATTTCTGTTGTACTACAAAGTTTGTTAGCATTATGCCCCTCTGTATCTCCATGGCATTGCAGTCGCCGGGCAAGAATCTTTTGGGGATTCATCATCCAAATAGTCTGGGTGCACCTGTGAAAGTGTGATTAAAAGGCCTGCATTCTGGCAGCTAGAGTTTATCGTTGCAAAGCTTTCCTTAGATTTCAACTTGGGCTCCCTTTACACCCCCTCATGGTAATATGTCCGTGCACAGAAACAGAATGTAAGTGTATTATAGTATTTATGTAGTTTTATCATTTTTGCATATCTTAAAAAGCACTATTTTAACTGTGTTGCTGCAGT
>JAVQJG010141919.1:0-17098 GCA_036024015.1 Craterocephalus amniculus
TGTCAATCAGCATGAGGGTAAGTAAACAAATATATGTATATATATATATATCATTTTAAATGTGTTTATTTTAAAGGATTTTTTTTCGGATAAACAAAAAAACTCTACCAAAGCTGAGGCTCTTTTGTTTCTATCTCAGTGAAAGGGCACTTTTCACTCATTATAATGCACCCTCCACCAAATGTGACTGTATTCCAGCTGCTTCTAGATGAACTGACGGAATGAGAGTATTTATTTTGCACAGAACAGTGAAAGGTCTGCAGTTGCGTGGTTAGAAATGCAAATTTAAGTTAAAAGAAATCCAAAGACTAATAAGTATTAGCTCCATGTAATGACATTATGTACACAAAACCTAGCTCTTGAAAACAACTCAAATTACTCATTGGATTTTCCATGCTTGGCTTGTTTGGCTCATTAGTAATTTTCCTCTTGCAGTGGCAGAAGTGCAGTAACAACTTTACTATGAGATCTGAAAACGCCTTATATTGCACATTTCTCCCATATGTTCACTCCAGCATAATTGGCTTGATTTCCCTGATAGGGAAAAGTGCAGTTCAACTATAATTACCAGTAACTCATGCATCATAGGCACTGATGATTGCCTGCAGTCGCCATACAAGTCAGTGTGTGGGCTTTCTTGCAGGTGTTATCTCCAATAGTGGCACAATAAGCCTCAGTTCTGGCTCTTTATATTAGCCCACAGTCCTAAGAAAACTAAGTCAGATTCAGAAAGAAGGATTTGCTTGGTTGTGTTTACTATATCAAAGGCACAAGATTTTAGATAAAAAATTCAGGACATTTTTACGTTTTTGTGTGTGTGGAAGATTTAAGATAAAGTTTCAATGCGTAGTTTGAAGAAATTGAAAGAAAGTGACACAAGTTATATTGGTTGCTTGGGAGGAAACACTTCTATCATAAGGCAGCTTTTCTGAAAGTTCTTTGAAGGAGTTTGAAAGACTTCATGAAAAATTTCTTCATTGTTTCTTAAAGACAAGATATGTTGACAAAATAATAACTGCAGTAATTCAGATTTCCAAGCATCCAGCATATTCATGATATTTGGATTGAGACCAAAAAATCACTTTCACTCAGTATAGTTGTAGAAACTGACTTTAAACAGAGATGACAAGTTTCAAGATCCATTTGGTGGTCAAAAGGAGTATTGTTGCCCATAATGTAACCACTGCATAAAGAATGGGGAGTGTGTTTTATCCATGGGGATAAATAAAACATGTGGGGGAAAGAAGTCAGATGGATAAAAAAGGGAGACATAAATAGTACTTCTAAAAGATTCTCAAGGATGTTTTCCACAGGGATGAGGTTGATGAAATATTTAGAGGTACATGGGGCCGAGGTATCACCTCCACAAGCTTTTAGACCTCTGAATAGCAGTCAAGCACTGCCAACTCCCTCGGTGCAAAATGGCCACACACAAGTGAAGTGACGTCTGGCAAAAGCAAAGTATGGATAATAAACTATAGGCCTTTGCTGGCGCAGCGTACTGTAGCTCCTCAGTACTACCTCCGCCTGCTCAGAAACATCTGCCTCAAGCAGTATCTTTTCTTTTAAGCTCCTACTTCTTCACTACAAAATAATTTAACACATCCAGACCGGTTTTTGAGTGAGTTCTATGTACAGTCTTGGCTTTAATTAAATGATAACCTTAGATGATGATATGAATGCATGGCAACATTTTTCCTCTTTTATGCTTAAGTGGACTTGCTTCCATTTAGCACTGCATATTGCGCAAAGGCTTTTTGCTGGTTGCTAGAGTTCCAACTGGGCCTGACAATGAAAATCCATCATGGCACAAGTGACTGTATATTAGACGTTTTATTTTAAAGGTACTATACCCGATTTCACGTAGCTTAGTTAGCGATAGCGGCTAGGTTTTTTTTAGCTTTTGTGTGACACTTTTTCTCGGCTAAGGGGTTTAACCTTCTTAACTTAATTCCATATCACTACTGGCTGATCGGAGTCTGGACATTCCGAAAATTAACCCTGCAGAGACAGCGTCACGCCAAACTAGCCGCTAAGCTAGCCGGACGTGAAATCGGGTATAGCTCCTTTAACGATTCAGGTTTTGCCATATTTAACCTTTGGCAGTTATATCTGAAGCACTAACAGCATTTTTTAAGATCTTTTTCATTGTTAATGAGATAAAAACAGGCATCTTTTTGTAGCGGTTGACTTATAGCTAAGATCTCAAGAAAAAAACCAGACTGTAGATATGAGGAAAATTTCCCTATCTTTAATTAAAACGGTAATTGTTTGACATGAGAGCAAGATTTTTTGTTTACACGCTAAAATATCAAATCAGGCTCTCTCAAAACTGCTCTCACACTCAACAATTCCCTTCTTGCTCGCAAATTCTTAATTCTTCTTTTCTAAACCTTGCTCCTCTTCTCAAGTTTAGTGATATAGTTTTGATATAATCTTATATCAATACTATAAGATAAAGGTTAGTCTCTGTTATACAGTGTATTTTGTGTGAGAAAAAAACAGAAAGAAATGTTTTAATTAGTCTACAAATTGTGACATCATGCTGATGCATCTCAATTACTCAACACTGAGTGAAAATGAGCTACATATCTACAGTAACAAACCGATAGAATGATGATGAGCTCCATGTACATACTGATTTAAAATATGTTAATACCATAAAAGCAGAATATGTCCCAATTTAGCTTAATACTTACCATACTGTATGTTTGCATGGGTGAAGTTAGTTTTTAAATGACAGCTTTTACCGTACAGTAAGTCAGAAAGTCATTGTTATTCTTTGAAAAATACTTGAAAGTAAGATGTCTAAGACAAGAAAATAAACACTACACTCTCAGATATGAAAATGACTTTACTTAGTATCATCACAATTCTTGAAATTAAGTGTCAAACACACACTTTGTAAAATGCTTTGCCTTTATATCCAGGGTTGCTGATTCCATTGATGAAGGTACAACTGCTTATTTTAAATTAAAACATAAATTGTCATAAATAAGTGCTGATTGTGAGACTTGACATTACAGTCTGCCTCTGGTGCTTTTCTTCTTTTTTTAAAATTATTGATATGACAGTTGAAAAAGAATATGAGAAATACGCACATATTCCAAGACAGATTACATGAACTTTCAAGCCCCTGGCCCTTGGGAGCTCTCAGCTCCTTGCTCTAGAGTGTGTGTGTGTGTATGTGTCCTGAGCATGACAACAGGCCCTTTCATAAAGGTCTCGGCCCCTTAATCTACCTTGGGGCCTAGACTGCATGCTGGCTGCCCCTGGAAAGACCTTCGTCTCTCTTTTTCCCTTTCCCCCCTTTTTTCTCCTTCGTCTGTTTTTTTTATTTCCCTTTTTCAGTCTCTGTTCCCTTTGGTGTCAACACAATTTATTTCAAAATACTTTATTGGCATAGTCTGACCTACATTTCTTTCCTTTTGTTGACCTCTGGCTCTGTTGTATTTTTTCAGTCTCTTCTTATGTAGCTACCATTCAGCAGACACCTACTTATCTAGCTGGATGGGGGGTCATAAGATCACGCTTAATGATCGCGATGACTTCTTTCGGTTATCACAGAGATCAGCTGTAAGCCTATTTACTCAAACAAACATGATGGATATTTGCACGACAACAGCTAATCAGAGTTGACCTTTTCCTGCTCCACCTCTGTTTGTAAGTTGCAGGAGAGCTTGAAGTATCCCCTGATGTGGGGCGCACACTTCTTCGGTCTTGTTTAATTGCTTTTACTTTGCTGGATTCCAGCACAGAAACTGAGGAAACAACAGCATGCCTGTAACTTGAGTTGTTGTCTGGTGGTTGTTATGTCAGCATAAGTTTCTTGTAGCTTTGCATGCTTAGATTTTTTCCATAGGCAGGCTACTATATAACTGTCTGTCCATCCGTCCATCTCATCAGAGATTGGCTCACAGTTAGCTACTGTATCCTGTATTTCTGAATCAATGAATCATCGACTATTTGGGGTCACCCCTAACAGCCCACTTGTGATAATATGGAAAGCATGAAAATGCAAGCAAAGTCTCCATAGCCTGCCAGTTTTACACCGAGCAGAGCTAGCAATTAACCACTGTTAGCGGAGCATCCACATGACCAGAACAGCCGTCAGTCACAGCCTCTTTTGCAGCCAATGTGCCATACGAGCAGCATTTAGAGGAGTGAAAGTTTTTCTTGGATTTGAATTAGTCTTTGTGGGAAAGTCACAGTTAAATGCACAATGATGCACAGTAGCATGATTAAAAATATGGTTACGAAAACATTCTGCTGCATTCTGAAAGTAGACCACTGTTATTTCCTATTTTTCTACATTCATTGTACTGAGTAAAGTTCATCTTCATGTTTTTCTATATTCCCATTTAATTTGCTTTTCTATTTACTTTCCAAGTTAATAAAATGTTGAGCTAATCTCCAACTTCTTTACTTTCAATACAGATGCTACGGTATTTAAAAAAAATCATGATACAAATTGAGATTGAAAAATATGGAAAAATATATCATGAACATTTTTTCCCCACATCACTCTCCCCTATCCACCTTCTCAGTCTCCTCTTCGCTCTTCACATTTTGATCTCTTCAAAGCCATTTCTCCTTTTGTCTTTCTTTGCTTTACCATCTCATCCATAAACAAATTATGTATCCTTCTTCTAAAATTATCTTCCTCTCACTTACAGCCATACAGTACGCGTACTCTCACAATCTGGCCCCTGTAAAATCTTCCAGACATATTTACATCTCATGTTAAATGGATGAGCTGAGAGAAGGTGTCCCGTTGTTGATTGTAAAGACGACAGGTTTTCAGATTTCATCTCGATGTGATCTCTGTGCTGCACATACACAGTGGTTTATTGTAACATATTACATTATAAACATGTGGTGGTGTTGCCTGTAGTCATAAATTTGAAAAAAGAGTGTGCATCTGGCTGATTTTACCTTTGAGTGTGATTTCGGCCACTCAGGCTTCTGAATGCATTCACAATTCTTCTTTAGTTGATGTGCAAACCATGTGTTCACGACCAAATCCTGTCTGTATTTACTTTTCCTCTTTATCTGTAAATAATAGTGAAGTTTCCAAGCAACGTGCCCTTCAGTTGACATGGAAAATTGCACAAGATCTGTCGTCCCAGACTGCAATTACTGAAGTGATGTGTTGAAATAAACAGTCATTTTTTTAGAATTTTCTTCTCAAGCCTTTTTACACAAACAAGGTGAGAGTCTTGAAACTAGGTTAGAAGATGAGGACGTCATGTCAGAGGATGTGTTCGAAGTTCTGCCACCTTAATCACAAAAGAAAAATGGCCATGTTTACATCATGTCATGATAAAAGCAGATGGAGTATTAAATCCAATAAAAGTTGTCTGTTGAGTCATTTCCCAAACAGACGTCTGCTGCTGTTTACAAAAGTAGGCTATGTTTACAGCAAACTGACATGAATGATTTAGGTCAGGTGGGTTATATACAAATAACACACTGTATTTTGTTATTCACAAAAATTCACAATAAGCTGATACGATGTTCTGCACTAAATATTTTTTGTATCATTATTTGAGTAACAGTTTTATAGAGCCGTGTGCACAGCATGCACCTATGAGTGGCATATATTCATATATATATATATATACATATATATTAATGTAAAAGCATAACATCCTTTTTGGTACTCAACCAAATTAACAAATTAAACAGATCAATCTGTATTCCAAAGGCCAGTCTCAAAGAAAATTTCTGTTTACCACAACATAAACATCTGAACTAGCCAGACTTATAATCTGTATCTGCTCTGTATCTATACCGCCGTGCAGTAATGGATGTAAAGTGACTGGTTTGTTTAGCATCAAGGCAGCTCACAACCAAAATGATTGTCTGGCTTCCTTTTCACCATTTCTTACCAACTTGTTGACAAGTCTGTGGGAAAAGACTTTAAGAAACTGAAACTAAAGTAAATATTATAAAAATCATGTTAAAATAGATGCTGCAGCCTGCTCAACTATAAAAACAATTTCTTTATTAAGCATTGAAGAAATAAGCCTGTTTGTAAATCTGACAATAAAGGGTATGAACTTCCAGAATTCAATCTTTTTAAAGCACCTGTGTATGAAAACACTTCTAAAGGAAAATGCTGAACAAATATGGAATGCAGGCATGTGACATTAAAAATCATAAAGAAGTAGGCTGCTGCAAAGCCACTGATCAACAACCACATGTTTTTCATTTTAGACATTCCTTACTAAAATATTCTCAGATGATTACAGATTTTATTAGCCGGTTTCATCATGGAAGAAGCTTTCAATGAGCTTTCTTTTATTATGAGATATAAGAATATAATCAAGATGACCATGGAGGAGTCCAGTGACATAATTCTAATGCAAACATCCTGTTTACATGCTGATCACTTGAAACTTTCTTTGTAGAAATACGGACATTGCTTCAGAATAAAAGTTGATACATATTTGTTATTCTGAACAGTGTAATAGACTCTTTAGTCAGAAATCCCTGCATTCCTCAAAGGTAAACATGGATATATTGGAACAGATTGGTGTCATTCTGGACTGGACCTACTCGGGGTAGGTGGACTAATTCATGTGGAAGGGCTTGGAGACCCAACGGAGTGGGAATGGAGTGCGTTACTGGAGCCACTTCATGTACAGTAACTGTAAGACACAGCAGCAGCATGACAGGAAAGGCTGGCGTGACAGTTTAGAGATGGAAATATACTTTGCTGGTCACTTGTTGAATTCATGTACATTATTTAGTGCATTTTGTTAATCCTTTTTCTTGGGTCTATTCCTCCATTACTGCCTCTTCCCAGTCATCTTTCTCTCCCTTTAAGACGATGTTGCTGTCGACTGCTTTACTGGTTAGCCCTGCCACTATCTGCTTGACCTCTTCTTGGCTATCTTGAAATTCTGAGTGTCCATTAAGACCTACAACTTCTGTGATGCATAAGGCCCTCAAGGCTTTTTTTCCAGGTTTACATTACTTGCAACCATGGCTGGCTACCCTATGGACAAAGCATTGGAAATGTGCAAATAAGGTTTAAGGTTTTAAGAACCAAATCTAAAAATGATGGGGTAATTCTAACAGTTTGTCTGCAGTTGCTCCCTCTGATGAAATGTTATTTTGTTCGTTATATACCCCCTAAAGCTTTAGAAATGGATTTTATATTGCATATTTACTTGTGTAATGACTGTTGACCTTGGGAGTAAGTATTCTGGATGACATACTGCTTGAAATGTCTGAAACAGAAGAGCAGGAATTAGAAGTCTATTTTAAAATTCCCTTTTTTCCTAAAGAAATAGACTCTTTTGATAGCCTTTCTGAGGAACTGCATGAGTATACCTCCACAAAGAAATAGATTAGCAACAATGGGAAGTTCAGTGTGTGTGTGTATGTGTGTGTGGTCCTGTCAGCTTTTCAAAAAAACAGCAGTAGATTGTTTTGTCATGTTGCTGACTGGGTACTTCAGTTTTCATCCAGGCCAGAGCCCTTTTTTTCCTGCAACACACAAATAAAAACCAGTGGCTTTGTCTGTCTCCTGGCTCAAACTGCCGGCCTGCTTTTAGATTAGCCATTTGTCAAAGTCACTCTGTAAATGCGGAAGGTTATATTCAGCTTTTTTGCTCTGCATATTACCGTTCTTGTTTGTGTCTAACTAGCCATCATTCACTGGTCCTTTCGCATCCTACATTTTTCTGGCCTCTTTTGATGGTGTCGCACCGTTCAGCTTGTCTCGCTGGAGTTGTCGGATATAAATATAAGCTGTGCATACCATTTCACTATCCACAATGTGCTCTTAGTAAGCGCTAACATTTCACCAGTTCACCAGGATAATGTGTTGACAAGTGATTTTTTTCAGCACGCAGTGTTTACATCCCCTATGTACCTTCTTCATAGTTATGTTTAGTTATTATGAGACATACATTACCATATTTTGAGACACATGTGGCCTTATTTATTAGACGACATGACTTTTTCTCTTGTCTTTTGCCTTAGTGATATTCATTTCATTCTGACTTAATTTTTTCCTGCACTTATATTTTTCTCACAAACCATCATAGGGGTCATTTGGTGGCAGCCACACCAGTTTTCTTTCACCCGGGAATGTACATATATGCTTTGAAGCTCCCTGAAATGTAAATTGTCATCATTTCCACAAGACTGGTCTGAAAAAATAAAAATAATAGAGTAAATAAAGATCTAATTAGTATAACGATATGATTGCATTAGTGTGCATGTGTCAGTGGGTCAGCTGGCCTGAACGTGCTGCAGCAACACTCAATGAAGTTCACTATCAACTGAACATGGACCATTAAAGGTGCATAAAACCAGAACTCATTTATTCTTAATTGACATGATTTAAATGCTACTCTTAAATGCAACCAAGCGTGTGTGCGACCACATGAGTCATGCAGAGGCTTTCCTTTGCTGGTATGTGAATTTCGTCAGTCTGTGCATGTGTGCAGTGTGTAGGTGGTGAATGCATAAAAACAAAACTTGACTTAACATAATCTTTTTTTTAACATTAAGTGTATAAGCTTTTCTCTAAGGAATCAGAGTAAAGGATCTAAGGTAAAGGATCAAATTTAGTTTTTTGTGTGTGTGTCTTGAATCCCATTGAACAAGAGTAGTAGCCCTGATGTGTAATTGAAGAAGATCTCTGAGTTGGTTTTCTCTCGCAAATCCCCTTTCCTCCCACAAAACCTGGTTGTGAGGTCATTTGTGATTCTAAACTGACCATTAATCACCTGTTTATGATAGCCGCCCTCTTGTCCAGAGGAGAATAGAATGGAAGAGATATGTGTATGGAGTCCATGAGAGAAGTGAAAGCTGAAAAAAAAGACCCGTGCTCTCTTATAGTGCAGATAAATCCGCTGTATTATTTCAGTAGATAAACATGTTTTCTCTATAGAGTCATTTTAAATCTATTTTAATCATTGTTAGTGTTCCAACAGTAGGAACCATGCAGAGGTTTGTGGAAAGACTCATCAAGCAAATTAGTTTTAAATGAATTGAATGATGAGAGAGAGAGAGAGAGAGAGACAGATAGACTGAAAGCAGACAGAAAAACAGATTACCATACCATTGCACCAACAGCCCTTTAGCTAATACTTTGGAGTCAGTAGTGAGCAATGGGGACAGCCCGTCTGTATCATATAGCTATCAGCCAGCTGCTCCCCAATTATACAAATGGAGGGCTGAACAGGTGGACGATGGAGGATTGTGACTCTCCCATCTACAGCATGTTCCTCCAACACACAAAGTGTTTGTCCTGTGCATTAACTTTTTCTACAAAGATAAGCAAAACATGCTGCCCACCCAGTAAGAGTACAGTTACATCCATGTGTGTGTGTGTGTGTGGGTGGATTGCATCCGTTTGTTCTTTCACAAGTTATTCTTGCATCCTAGATGCATATCATTAGATTACATTTGCAGCCCACTTATAGGTGCCACACAAAACATGGGAATTCTCGCTGTAAATGTGTTTTTGCATTTGAATTCGATCTCTTTGTCATTATTTCCTGGTTTAAGTGCACCTAGCTGAACGTTCTCCCGAGTCTTATGGGTGTATAAGAATGTGTGTGTGTGTGTGCATTTTGGCAGCGCTGTAAGGCTGTGCACAAACAAGCCTCTGTGTAAATAGCTCATTAGCGGTGGCGGTGGGGGCGTATACCCCTGTGCGTGAGTGTCTGAGTCTGTGTGTCTGTGTATGTGTTGATTGATGGGGTCACAGCAGGGTGCCAGGCCTACTTACAACCTCCTGCCTCCCTCTTCCCCTCCGCTCCAGCCTCCCCCCACTATCACTCTGTTCCATCCTCGTTTAATCTGGCAGCGGAGACGAAGGAGAGCGGGATCGCGAGTCACCAAGGGACACTGCTCATCTTCAAAGGACGCGCTCATGTCTCTTTTCCCCTCTCGTCACCTTGCCTCTTTACTTTGCCCTCACTCTTCTCTCCTCCCTGCTTTCTCCGTTCCTCCTCCCTGCAGTTTTGTCTTCATTTTAACTTCTCCCGCCTCCCTTGTCTTCCTCACAGACAGAGCGTACAGTGGCTGTGATTCAAAGACACCTTGTCATTTTTGTTTTGTGCCCCCTATTTTATTTTGTGCCTGAATATGAACTTGTTTGCTGTATTTTTTGTTGTTATTGTTGTTGTTTTTTACTTCTCCCTGCATTTGAACATCTTTGAAATAAAGAAAAAATACTACTGGGAATGTCAGTGAGGCAAATCTTGTCTCATATACAGTCTGGATGTGTCTTTGACACATTGGTGTATTTTTTTTTTCTTCTGTCTGGATATTCCTCCTTGATGTTGGATACTATTCCTCCGCTTCCACTCCTGTATTCTCTTTTCATCTGTGTCTCTTGTCCTTTTTCACCAGAGCTTGTCAGCTCACGTTCTCCTAAATTCTGTCACAGAAAAAATAACAAAGAATGTAAAAACTGTGTCTTTTAAATTCTTTTACATTTGCGGAAAGCTGGTGTGTTTGAGACGGAGGAAAAACACTGAGGCGGACACAATAATTGGAGGGAAAACAAAAACACATTGTGCAACGCTGATTTGAATATGAAACACACCTTTTTTGTTTTTGTTCTACTCCAAAATTCTACTATTTTATGTTTCTGTCTGAAACTAGCTAAAAGTTCTTTTTTACTTAATGGCCATTCTTAAAGAAATATTATTAAGAAATATTAATATTGCTTTTATGCTGTAAATACTCATAGTCTGAAGTGTTTGTGTTGGTTTCATTGGAAAAAGGGTTAGTTAAAAGTTTTAAAAAGCAATGCATACGTTGGAAAGTGTGTGTACCATGTCCAAGTACAGTGAGTATACGAGTGCAGTCTGCGAAGTGTGTTTTCGTTTTTTTTCCCCTTCTTTTCTTATATACGCGTCTGACCCTGAAATGGAAATAAGAATGGCTGGTGGGCTGTATTGTGTGGAGTGAATGACTACTTAAAGACCACCACCACAGCTGATGGACACACATATACACACAGAGACACACACTCTCTGAAAAACCACTAAAACACTTGACCTTTCACCCCACCTCCTCTGGAACTAGTCACTTTATTGGCTCTCCATCTTTTCGCCCCGGCCAGTCCAAACAAACGGACTCTTTGTTTATGGACTCTGCTTTTGTTACTGTGTCCATCTACTGGAGGCTGGTATGGCTGCTCCAGTGTGTCTGCTGTATCCATGCGTGTGTGTGGATGTCATGCATGTTTTTGTGTGACTGTGTGCGTTTAGCTTGGTTTACTGACAGAGAGAAAGTGTTTTTTGATTGTCTTCCTGTGCTAACGTTAAACAAAGGCTTAACTAAAGCCAGCAGTAGCGAGAGCGTGTGTGACTGACTTACAGAGAGATGCTGGCTAACAGTTGGGAGGGAGACAGGTGGACTGTCAGGCTGGAGACAGACAGGCAGGCAACAGTCAAACATGCAGACAGCCACTAATGCTGAGAAACAGGAGAGTAAACACGGTAAGAATGTGTGTTTGCAGAGGAGATTTACAATCAGATAGCTTCGGTAAACACTCCACTTACACTGGAGTTAAAAGTAGAGACAGATGTGTGTATAAAGCAGACCGGAGTGCAAATGGGAGTCGTCCAAAGAATGGACATGAACTTAAATGAGAATCAGCGGAGGAAAATGGGAAATCATCAAACTTTCATCATCAACTATTGTTGCCATGGGAACAATGACTAAAACTGGGTGGGAGAAGAAGGTACAGTGGAGTAATTATAGTTTGTGTGCCCACCTACATACATGTGTGAGAAAAGAGTTTGTCCCCACACATTTCTTTTTTTCTTTGCGAAGAATCTGGCAAAATAACCCATTTATTTGGTTGAGTGATGCGAAATTATGATCAAAGTTTGAAGCTTCTACGTTCATTTTTCTGTGTATGAAAGCATGCCTTCATTTGCCTGTGTAGCTTTTAAACAGAAATAGTTGCCACCTGCAATCCAACTCACCATCTTCAGGTGATTATCCCGAAACTAATAAAAATGGAAAAGATAGTTTGATGAATGAGAGAAAATGAGCACGGGGGTGTTCTATTATTTGAAGGATGAAAGGAAAGGGAGACCAGAAATCTATATTTAGGCTATTATTGTTAAAAGAACAATGCAGGCAGAGTGTAGATCAAGGCCTCCTGTTCACAATGGGACTTCATTCTAAATCAAGAAGGATTTTTTAATTAAACAAACAAGCACGGAAAGACAGAATGTCATGGAGATAATTTCACAGGAAGAAACATCAGTTCAGCTTCTACGCTGCTGTCTCTGGAATAAATGGATGCATCCTGGTGGATTCCTACTTTAGTTTTAAGACTGTTAGATTTTGATATTCTAGACATATTCAGTGTATAAATATTTGTATGTTTCTGCATCGAAATGAAGGTAAAAGTATCATGTTTTCACTGCTTTGACTTCACAGCCACAAATGACTTCTGATGAGGAACTCAAATTATTTATTCGAAGAGAACTGCTTGTTCTTAAGAAATTTTAAAATAGCATTTATATTCATAATTGACATCTGAATCCCCACAAGCTGCATTGTAGTTAGATGTTCATGTTTTTCCAAATGATCAGTTTCCAATATTGAGTGAGCAACTGATCACACTGATTTTACATTTTTATTGCATTTTTTTCCCACAAGTGGGCTAAATGTATGGACATTTTTCCTGTACTGCAATCTCTTCTTTTTTCTACATCACCCTAACACTTTCTTTTTTTCATGTTACGCTGCTGTTACAGTGGAAGATTTATCACAGTTGCCATAAAACTGACTGGAATGGAAAGCAAAATGACAAGAGGAAAATAGTATACTTTTGCTCTTTTTCAAAGGAAACAATCCTTTTGTCACACTTATTTTTCGTACTGAATTTGCATTTTCATTTAAATTATGGCATTAAATACATTTCCATAATGATTTCAGAAAGGCATTCTATAAAGTGTTGCAGTGGACATTTTCCCAGAAAGGGATAGTAAAATAACCAATGCAGGGGCAGAATTATTGTTTTATGTTGACCTGGAAGAGAACAGTTGTTAATAAAGCATTATTATTATGTGACTGTATAACTTTATTTGACTTGTGATGACAAGGAAAAGGAAAAAACATACCCAAGAAATGTGTGCCTTAGTATCCTCATTAGTACTTGGCAAAAACTTCCATTTTTAGAAGAAAAACAGGGAAAATAGGGAAAATTGTCCTCTTTGCAAAATATTTGCAGAAGTTATCACATCAGCGGTAGAAACTGTATGATTGCTGTCCAGAACTTTGATCAAAGACATTAAGTGTTAAACACACTCATCTCTTACACTGCAGGGATAAAAAAGCAAATCATTCCTCTGGGGTGAATTTTTGTTTTCTGTTTACTTCTCAGCTGTTTTTAAGTTTCATATTTGGCTTCCACTGATTTAGAGAGAAAGAAAATACGAGAAAAAAGAAGCAGTATTTGTGAAATTACAGAGAAAACCTTCAGTGTTTTGTGTCGAATTGAAAAATGCCTCTCTTTTGTTCATCATTCCACCCAGCTAGTGATTTATTCATTTATTCAGTCATTCCTCAGTTCAATCAGTCAGTGAAACATGCTCCAAATTGTCTGCTGTGTAGTGAATACCTTACAGACAATCAATAAGACTTTAATTCATCGCTCTAAGATAATTTCATGCTCTCTAAAGCCCATTGGTTATATTAATACATCTATTAAGGCACTGGGCTATGAACTTCATATTACTCAGCCTCAGAGGGAGTGAAAGAAGGAACGCGTGCACAAAGTGAAGAGAGTGCCATGACCGGGGCTATCTCTGCGTGTTAAATGAGAGTTTAAACTGTTAATCATCTTGGTTAGCGTCTCTCTCAGATGAGGTCCAGCACTCTAATGGCTAATAAGCCTCTAAAACACTCAGCTCAGCCAGAGGAAGCCGGCCGTCCAGCGGCAGACCTGAGCATAGGCTGCCTTTCCTCTGGGACTTGTGTCATGCGTAAAACACAATGAAAACTCTTGCGCTCTGTTTGAGATGGATTATCTGTGAATTGTTAAGCCTGCCTAGTTGAGGAAGAAAATATTTGCCGTAAATCTGAGCAATTGGAAAACAATCTAGAAAAGTGTTTTTTTTGTTGTCAGATGACAAATGTGTTTTTCTTTTCTTTTTTTTTTTAGAAAAGAATTATGTCCAGCAGCAGGACACAAAAAGGCTGCTGTCTTTTTTTTTTAGTAGATTGTAGTGGTAAGTTTGGTTTCAATGCCATGCTAAAATGGCACAAACGAAATGAAATGGTGATGTGGAGGTAAATTAGAAATGAGAAAAGGAAACAAAGTGGAGGAAAAGACTGAAAGATCTCGATAAGAAATGAGTTGTGGGAGGTACAGAAAGCAACAATAATGGATGATGAAAGTCCGGATGATCCATGAGTCATCTCCCACAGCACATAATGGCAGCCATCACTCTTTTGATTTGTGCCTCCTTTCCTTTTCTTCCTCTCAGTGCATTTGGACCTATTTTAAGTATCTAAACGCAGTCACTGTGAAAATACTTTTGCTGACAACTGTTACAGGATTAGCTGGGCCTCTTTTCAAAGACCACGTCAATGGGAGTCAAATTACTTCTAGTAAAAGTTATAGAATTACATTTGGTATAGTGAGTTTTGCCTCCTATAGTGGGCTATATGTAGATGCGATAGTAGCTGCTTTCTGGGACAAAAAAAGCAAAATTCAGTGAATGGATGCATTTATCTAGGTTGGTGAAATGTTGGGTGGATGTTGTATTGTTGTAAAGCTGTATTGCACGTGAGAGTGTGTATGACCAGGAAAATTGCAGCACCTGTTTTGGAATATGCATTATATGTGAGCTACATGTGAGGTGAAAGTTTTCTTCACTTCGTTTTTTACTTGGACAAAGTCGAAGTGCGGGTGTGTGGTGTTGAAAGGTTCTGTGGTCTCTTGTCAAAGGTCTTTGATTGATGTTGTGCAAGGGTCAACAGAGTTACAGTGAGAATGAAAGAAACAGGCCACCTTGTGAGTGTGTGTGCGTACGTTTGTGTGCGAGCCCTGACCTGTGGGGGAAAGTTAGAGCAACAGGGGGTCTTCCATACTATTACAAAGCCATGCACCTGGTTTCCATTACACACTGGTTTGCACAACTTTAGAGCTACACACTTTAAGACAAACTGTCTGTCTGACTTGCAGCCCATCATGCTGTGTGCAGTTGGAACTATCAGGTACCTTAAGTGAGGCACTTTCTTACTTGCTTTTATTCATTGTTGACCACTTCCAAATACACACAAAGATGCACACACACAAATTCTGTGTATAGAGCTGTCCCTTAACGATTATTTTTTCTTCGATTATCTATCGATTATTTTTTCAATTAATCAATTTGTCTATTGATTATTTTCAAAAAAAGGATGTGGTACAAAAAATCTATGAATCTAAGAAATTAATCTAAATAGTATTATAAAATAATATGTTTCTAAAAATATAATAGAAATAGTATATTAGAAAATAATATTTCTTATCTTCCTTCCACATAAAATACCCAAATTTGGCTTAATCTCATTATAATTTGCATATTTTGGCAATGTAGGTCATTCAGGACGCCATCCCAGCCCTAAAAACAAACCATTCATTATCATCTACTCAACAACACTGACCATGATCGGTTCGCTCAATCATTAGCGACGTTTCTATTCATCAGGACAAAACAGGTGTGTCCATCCTTAGTTCCACATTTTTGTTCCCCTGTTTTTTGTGGCTCTACTAATGGGTTTTTTTGGCATCAGATGTTTATTTCGTGACATTGAACTTCTAGCATTCTCCAGTGTTGACGTTAAGATTGTGGATTGCGCCGGAAAGCCAATCATGTCAGCATTGCTGTGGGCACATTTTGGTTTCAAGACAAATGAAAAATGAGAACCTAGTAGCTTTAAAAAAAATGGTATCGAACCACTGAGGCCATCAGTCTAAGATAGCTGCGTAAAATGACCAGAGATGATTCAATCTGTGGAGACCCGGGGAGCAAAGAGAGCCAAACAGGAGCACACAGTTCCATATGTGCAGTTACACTTTAGCTAGGTGTTACCAACAGGATATTGACTCTGGCCCTTGACCCCCTGACTACACACAGAAAAACACATGCTTTTACACAGTGGCAGCAACACTCGAGATTCCTCACCCATGAGTTACCTGTGTGTGCATTTGCATGTATGTGTGTGTGTGTGTGTGTGTGTGTGTGTCCACTCTGTCAAAGAAATGCATTCATCCCGCTCTGACTGCACAAAGCTCAGCCTGCTGGTTCCTGTCAAATACTATATGGCCCTCTCTGGTCTACAAACGCACACATACACACACTCAAACGCACAAGTACAGGAACACACATGCGGCATGCTGGAGCACTTTGTGATTGGGCTTAATTACCATAGGAACAACAAAAGGCCTTTCAGGTTCCTTGTTTAGCTGTCATTTGCTGCATCGCTCATTAACTCACACAGGAAGTCATTACAGTCAAAAATCCATCTAGATAGGTCAACGGCAGCTGAAAAGGTTCCCAAAATCAGGAAGTAATCAGGTGCTGATTATCAACATCATGCCAAGTGTAATTAGCTCATTTTTTCTTATCTTTTTTTTTTTTAAATTCTGTTGGCGATTGGATCTGATGTTTTACAGTTGCGACAAGAACAACCACATGAAAAAAGATGTTTTTGCTCCGGATGAGGATGTTTAAAAAAATTTTAAAAGGCTCATATTGGATGTTTTAGGCTGGAGCTTGGAACAGTTTAAATCAAAGCAGAAAAATAAGGTTGCAATTATCTGTTTCAACAGCAATAAAGGAGGAAACAGCAGGAAGTAGATTTAGTTTTCTGTTATTTTCACTGTTTTTTTTTAAGTCTAAATGTTGAACTTCATTTTTATTTTAAATGTATATTATTCTTTTTTCCCAAAACAGAATAATCATACAGCTTTTCCTTTTTCCTGTTTAAACCAGTTAAGCTCGAGAGCTCCCTTATAAGGGTTTTTTGACTGTTACTTGTGAACAGCAGTCATAAATGATGCATTAATGACGGAGAATATAGTCATGCTGCATACCAAATTAAACATCAG